>JAQLOL010000004.1:6731790-6755731 GCA_029783665.1 Naso thynnoides
AGTATTTGACAACCACATTCAGACAATATTATACAATCAGATATGTCAGATATCTGAGTTTTCTTGCTCACTAATATCGGTATCAGCATTGGCCACAAAAATCCCATACTGGTCAGGCTCTAATTTAAACAAAATGAAAACCTACGAAATGTGAACAAAACTGCCCATAAGATTAACCAATGTCATTCTACACAGTGCAGCTGCCTGGCAAGAGATACAGAAGTATCTGTTGCCACAGCATCAGACAAAAGGACAGTTTTAATTGTTGAGCCTTAAAATGAAAATTAAACAAAATGTTTATCTTTACTGCAAAAAGAATTAGTACACTTGTTGTCATTTTACACTTCCTCTTAATATTTATACAAGGCTACAGTCATTTACTGTTTTGTAACAATGTCGATGTCAGACTACACAAAATCAGCCCAATAATAACAGCCTGACCGGGAGGAATAAGTCGTTCAGACTCGGAAATGATAAATGAGCATTGGGCATGACAATCTTTCATTTCATCTTGCATAGTGTGTCATAATGGACGACAACTGACGCCGCATGTAGGACGCCTCAAAACCTCATAACAGAAAGACTAACGTTTAATTTTTTGTTTCCCCTCCACGTAATCAGTAATCTCACAAGTGTTACCTTCAAAATGACACCAAGATATAATATATATATATATAATAATACACCTTGTAATTGCTGAGTTATAACCAATTTATTTTGGAAATGTCATTTTTCAAGCAGATATCTTAAAAATGGCCCAGGGTTTAAGAGGTTAGTGTGTCAAAATGAAACACTATCAAACTGCAACTTCTAAAGCATATAAATACATGTTTTTTTTTTGATAATATATGATCAGTTTCTCCAATTTCTATGTAAATGTCATTGTGGTATGATAGCATACATCAACAGAACACTCAAAACCAAGCTTTTTTACTATGCATAGTGTCCTTTTTGAGTATACATTTCAAATGAAAACACACTCAAAACCTGCTTGGAATTCTTATGAAGGATGAAACTAAGATACAACAAAAGCTTCCTCCCTCAGAGAAACCATGGTTACATTTATACCCCTCTGTATTGTACTGGAAATATTCTTCAACCCACTTACACATTCTATAAGTACAGAAACTCTTTCAGTGAGAGCTTCACTGTCCTGCCTTTTTGAATATGAATACAGAGCCAGCCTTGATAAAAGAGGGAACATGTAAGAGGAAAAATATACCCAGGAAAAAAATGTTGCACGAGAGGTAGCATATAAGAGGCAGAAAGCAAGAATATAAAAAAAAGAGAGAGAGACTGAATAAAAAACTTACGGCAGTCAGACTCGTCAGATTTGTCCTTGCAGTCAGGATCTCCATCACACTTCCAGGTCAGTCGCACACATTCCCCATTGGCACAGCGAAACTCGCCAGCAGTGCAGTTTGCCCGGCGGTTCGACAAGTACAGGATCCCGTCGCCCCCACAGCGCTCCGGCCCCTCATCTGAACTGTCGGAGCAGTCGGGGTCTCCATCACAGCTCCACATTAGTGGTACGCACTCCGAGGTGTTACAGCGGAAATGGTTGGGCCCGCAGGTCAGAGGGGAGGAACACTTGAGCTCATCGCTGCCATCCCCGCAGTCGTCGTCACCGTCACACACATAGACGGTGGCCAGGCACTTGCGGTTGGCACACATAAACTCACCGGTGGGGCAGGCTTTGGCATCTAGAAGACCAGCAGAGAGAAACAATGCATAGAAGAAGGCAAATAAGAAGCTGCATCCTCTGTTTTACTCTGCAACTGTAAGATGAAATACAGATTGAGTTAACAGTCATTTTTAATTTAGCCTACAGTTTTGTCGATATGCTGCTACCTCTCCTTGAATTGCTGAAAAAAGGTGGATTTTAATACATGATTCTAGAGGCCTGTGCTTTTAAAATGAACCAAAACAAAAGCAATTTAAAAAAGAGAAAACCAGAGCTTTCAGTTTTCTCTCACAGTGCGTGAAATAAAAATGAAACTTCATGTTGGCTTAAGCTGTAGGCAGATGAGAGGTAGTGAGAAGCGAGAAACCTGGCTTCAAACATGGTGACAGAAACGGAGTTTCCCACCAAGGTTGAGAATCAATTGTTGGTATTATAACTGAGGAAGAGACAGACAGGAGGTGCTGGACCGGAGGAGACGGGATGATGGTGGTTATCACAAGGAGATGGTGAGAGGCTTCCTCTCCTGTGGAGGGAAAGATAATAGAGCTCTCTGTGTCATCAGCAGGTCCTTCTCCTCTCTGTGATAGATCTTTCTTATGGTACTTCTTCCTCTCTCAAAAGATCCTTCTTTTTCAAGTGTATTTTTTTGTTTGCTCTCTGGCTCATCTTTCATTCATTCATGACCAATAAGGAGACACTAATTATCCAAATACGACAGCTCTTCCAAATCAAATTGGTTCAAAGACTAGTTTTTTTGGGTCTTTATTGGCAGAGAAAAATGGATAATTATATTGATACGTTGTTTATTAAAATAGAAAAAGGGATTTTTTTCTTCATCGGTCTGTTAAGCTCGGACACTGTTTACAACCACCCCCAAGCGTCTTTTTGCAAACGTGAATCTGAAAATATGTTCAGGTTGAGTGGGACATCTGTGATTCTCTCACTCTTAATTGCTTCATGTTGAAACAAAAACACAAGGAGTTTATGGATTTTGGTGTAAAAGCCATTTCAAATGCAGATGAGAGGCCTCAATGGGTTTTATGTGGAGACGTGTTCGGTGATGAGAGCTTAAAAACGAACAAAGTGATCAAACATCTCTCAATGTAGCATTTCAGCAAAGAAAAGATTTTCAAGAGACAGAGATCTGGCACCACAGTTCATAAAAAAAGTCGATTTGATGTACTTTTGCAATGAAATAAGTACATTTTATATACATTTTAAATTCCTGATTTGTCACATTCTTTATCAGCAGTGTAAAAATGTAAATTTTACAGCAATTCATGATGTATTTCTGTTGGCTTGGGTCCTTGAGGGTCACCATATTTCTTTTTGAGTCTCAGACTAAAAAAGTTTGCAAACCCCTGAAACTGGTATGTTAGCAAACACGCCTACATACTATAAATCAGAGGTTCTCAGGCCCACATATAAGAAAGACACATGAAACAGTGAGATTTTGGTCTTGACTCACTTTTAATGAAATACATACTTGCTGCAATTTGGCTTCGTGTGACATTGTTCCTTATTGCATGAAAATGTCTATGAAGAAAGGAGAAGTTCATACTGCTCCTCTCCTTTTCCCATATTTAAATATGTAAATCCTATTCTTTCTCTCCCTGTCTTTCTCTTTCTCTCTCCCTCAACCTTTCCCAGCTTCCTGTCTACACTCATATCTGGCAAAAAGCAGTGAGGCTGTGAAGAGAGTCTGGCTTCCCCCTGTGAGCCTATAGCAGCACAGAGAGAAGGAGAATTTGATATTTACACAAACCACAGGGAGTTCAGCTTCGACACCGCCGCCTTTGGCTGTTTAAGGCTGGTTATAGGAATGGATAGCTGTTGTAAAACATTTCAGCACTTCAGTGGTAGCGTATTGTCAGTGACCTGCAGGAGAAATCCTCCTCCTTAGATCAAGTAGCTGCTTTAGTCCAAGAGGCAAGAATTTTATGTTCATGCAGTCAGTTATTTTTAACTGATGTTGATCAGTACTCAAACAATTAGAGAATAAACTGGTATAGGAATAAACTGGTAGGGGCTAAAATGCGCTAACCTTTAACCATCAGTTAAAAATAATGATGAGCACAATATGTCATCATGGTTGACTGTAGAAAGCTTAATAAATGGAAGGAAACATCAAAAACAGCTCCAGATAAAAGAAAAAATCAAGTATAGTTGAGTAGAAAATTATATGCATTCTCACATGGAGTTTGAACAGGGCGAACAAACATCAGATGCACAATAGTGGCCTAATTACTACACAATGTAATTATACCATATGTTAAAGCCACTATCTTCTCCAATGCAAACACTTGAGTTCTCTTAATTCACTGGCGTTGATATGACAGCCACAGAAGCACAGGGGAGAGCAACTGAAACCAAAAATAAGTGACGTGCATTCATTTCAGTGAGAGGGTTTATACTTATTAAAATTAAACAAGCTCCATCTGATTCTGATGTGTTTTATAACTACTGTCCCTGGTATGCTTCTACACTCACTCCATACTAATTTGGTGCTAAATAATTAAGGAGATTCAATACACATGTACATTATTACACTCGGGGCAGACCATTAGCGATGTACATGAGCAGCTTGGTGTAACCAGGCCACTTGTGTACAGAGAGAATCTTTGTTTTTCAGTAGGGACACTGTTTGCATGAATTTCAAGACTTTTGAGCAACTTTGGGTCTACATTCTGCACACTGCACACAGTATAATGTTGTACAAGTCAGGAAGTTTTAAATGATAAATAAATCACGGAGGGACCCAGCATTTTTACTCAATGGGGGAAGTAAATGCATTGCCATAAAGCGCTGATGTCTTCTAATGTTAGTTACACTTGTCATTTCCTCTAGTGTCACCAAGAGGTTGATCCTGGTGGTTCAGGGTGAAATGTGTCCATTTGATGGATTTCCAGTATTTTTAGGGCAGACATTAATGTGGCCCTTTTTAATAAATTGTAATAATTTTGATGATATCCTGATTTTTTTATGTAGTGTCATTATGAACTCAATCTTTGCAATTGTGCAAAACTTTCGTTAAACTCTAAATAACTGAAAAACTAATGACATTGCCTTTTCCTCCAACTGTACTCTGTATTTTAAGCCAACAAACCATTAAGGATGCTAACACCTGTTTAACATCCATAAGTCAGAATTGTTTTTGTTAGCATTTAGATTAAAGCATCACTGTGCCTAAATACAACCTTACAGAGCATGGCCACAGACCACTTTTGGCATTATTAAATGCGTGTCTGATAGTTTTTTGTTTTTTTTAATAAAAAAGTTTACTTTTCAGTGGCTTTAGATAAAAGCCCTTCAGCATTATTTAAAGTGGTTATGACTGAAAATGTATTCCCATATTATTATTTCTGAACCGACCTTTACTTTGGCATCAATTTGAAAAAAAAGGGGGAAAAAAGTCATTGGACACATTGGACATTTCACTGGCACTGTTAACAAAATTAATCACCATGCTAATATTAGCAAATTATGCTAACTTTCTGAAATATGCTAATAAACTGGATTTTTTTTCTGATCCTTAATATTATTTCTCACTTAACTTTTACAAAGTTCACTGAACATCATAAGTTTCTCCATACAGGCAACCTTTTTTCTCCTTGTTATTGAGGCAAACTTTCGCTGCAAGCTATAATCAATTACACATAAATAAATAGGAAATAAATTATAACTTCAGCTGATAAGAACTCCATTAATATGATAAATTTCCTGAGAGCTTTACACATTAACATCTTGCCCCCTATTTTTAAATCCTTGGATGGCAGGACCTTTTCTATGACTACTGCTGGTAGTCAGAGGCTGGCAGTGTAACCCACTTATATTTTCTGGTGGCTTTGGTGATGGGAGATTGTTGCCAGCGGCAACCAGTGGCTCAGATGCAAAGGCAAGAAATGACTGGTCGTTCTACTCACATTAGCATTACAGCTAATGAGTGTGGGGTGCATGTATGTGTGAATAGTCAGGGTGCACACAGGAAAGACAAAAGAAGGTTAAGAAATTGTTGGGGGTTTTTTGTGAAGGAGGAGAGAAAGAGTGAGGAAGAGGAGAAGTGAGATGAATAGAAAGACATCCAGGTCATGTGAAAGCGTGCAAACACAGAGTCATTTATTTTTTATCTGTAGAAGCACAAATACCTCTGGGCAAATCAGTCACTATCTGTGCAGCTTAACGTCCTCTCAGCTTTGTCAAAGATATTCATAGATTTAAACTGAACCGACAGTCCAGACCTGTCTGCTCTGCACAGAGAGCTGAGGTCCACTGCAGCAAGGTCACTAAAACACGCTCACACACAACAGCCACCTGGGACAAACTGAGAAAAACACACGCTCACACTGTTTGCCAGTTCAGATGGGTCACAGTGGCTCAGCAGGGAAACAGCTCAGTGGCTGACCCTTCCTGTGATGCCACGCACACATTTACAGAGATTTAATAGAGAAAAAACACTCTCATCTAAAGTAACAATCAAGAGAAAATGATAGAGGACAGTGGGAGTCACAGTGACAGGAGATTTTTTTAATCTCCTGACTAATATTGCTACTAACAGAGAAGGCAGCTGAGGGCCAGTGGGGAAGGGCAAATAATTGGACATGGAGTGAGTGCTGAGAATTTTAGATGATTCCCAAAATTAGAAATTAGAAGGAAGTATTCTCAGTGGAAGCTAACTTTGAGACTGCCGGATCATGCGCAATATCTTCCAGTGTAGTTTAACTACAGGGGCAAGAACACAGCTGTGAAGAGTGCAGGAGGTAATTGTTTGCCTCATACTATCCAAGCAGCTTTAAATATGAATAAAGAAAACAGCACCAACAAATGCAAACACATGTGAAAACATACAAATTCAGACCGGTTCCTGTGCCTCACAGTAGATCCCTGCAGACAGAAATGCTCAGGAGAGATGCCTGCCCAGTAAGTGCACATAAATCTTCACATTACTGAGGGTTGAGGACAGTTCAACTTTCTTGCAGAGCCTCTACAGAACTGCTGCTTAATGTAATGTTGATCATGGAAAGCTTCCTCTGGTGAGGGCTAGATTCTACTTAATACATAATTCAACATGTGGACGACTTAATTAGCAAGATGCCTGAGCAAGATTTGCTTTCTCAAGTATGCAGCGGGCTATACACTCAGTAAATTTCTACTAATAGCAGAGCGCGCTGGGGCTAACTGGGTATGTTCAAGCTCTGTCAGTTTTGGGAGTGCAAGCTCTCTACTACAATTAACGAAAATACAAGTGAAAGAGTGTGTGAGTTTGAATGTTTTTGTTTGCAGTAAGCAGCATTATGCAACTTACATTAGCATGAGTGTGAAAGACAACAAGGAGCAGGCTCGCATTGAAGGTGCTTTCACAAATTATTGGGTTAGTGCTGTTTCAACCAACTCTGGTGGATTTGGTTGGCTTGTTTAGGCAGATGTGAACACTGTCATTTAACAAGGTTGTGCTTTGATTAGAATAAGGAGAAAGGAGAACTAAATAGTCGTGTGATAGTGGATTTGTGGCACTTGTACAAGATCAAAAGCCAAACTAAACACATTTATGCATTTTTTCTGTTGATCGTAAGAAGTGCTGAGGAATCAACCTCCCACTTGTTTATCTTACAACAAGTAAAAAGGGTTTTTAAAATGGAAGGTGTGCTTGTGTTATACTCAAAAAGTTTTGGCAGTTCATCATTAAAAATGGAGTACATCAAAACAGAAAGTGTCAGAAAGTGCAGTAACTTCACATTTGACAGCAGCCATTAGACCAAAACTTTATTGTGATTGAAAAGTCCTTATTTCTGTGCTCAGTTTTTCTCAGTTTATCTTTATTTTTTGACCTCCTGCAGAGACAGTTCTGATAACCAAGTACTACACTGTGAACTTTTTTGACAAGCAGAGAGAATAAATTGAGCCACAAGGTAGGGCTGCACTGAACAGCCTCTGTTTACATTTGAGAGTTCTTTTGAGGTTTTTCCAATTAAGCTTCAAATGTCTGTTTGTATGTCAAATTTTGATGTTGTCATCACCTCCTATCCCTGCCTCCAAAAAAGAAAATGTTCACCTCCTGCTACTCTTCTGGGTTGCTCTCCTGGCTGCAGTTTTTGTTTAGTTGCCCTAAACAGCCGGAAAACTGTACATTAGCTGTAAGCTAGCGAGCAACAGCAGGCACTGAGCATTGTGTGGCTGTGTGTTTGTTTTCAGTTCAGCCTCTGACTGAACTCAGCACTCATCACACTGTAGGTCTTTCAACTATTCATTTCTTTTTCCTCTCTCTTCTCTATATGTTAATGAACTAAAGTACATTTCCACTCTAACAAGTGGTCAACAAAGAGAAACTAATTACAGGACAGTCTGGTGCTCGCAGCCACAACAGGTTTATTCAAGACAAATTAGCTTTTTTAATTCCGAAAGTTTCGAAATGACAGTCTGACAGTGTCTGTCCCTCTGCTCCATCCGGGCTGGTCAAACCCACACGACTCTCACCAAAGCCCTAAGACATGCATTTGGAGGTTATTTAGAAATCAGATGTCAGTGTTATGAATAAAGCTTTAAAGCTTCAAACTATTCACTATAGCCCTGACACAAGTTGCAGTGATGTGGAGTATAAACTGGCAAGACACTGGAGTAACTTTGTATTAGTTTTCTCTGGTGGATTCACACAAAGCCACAAGAGGCCAGGTCATCAGAAGTGACTAATAAATGATTTATGTGTCAGTGAAATAATGTCTCCTGGTTAATTTTTAGTAAGCAGAACAAAAATCAATTCAAATTGATGTAGGTTATGGAAGAGTGTGAAAGCACTTTGGGTGTTGTGGTGCAGGGGTATAAATCATGTCTGTATATAGGGACCAAATAAAAGGAATTGTGTAAAAAAGTAAAAACACATGAATGGAACAGATGTATAATATTTAAAGCTCTGCTGATTTCCAAAAAGTGCACAGGTTATGTGAGATTTTTTTTTTTTTATCTAGACCTCCTGAAAGGCACTTTTCACCACTTACAGACTATTGAATGAGCATGTCAGTTTATGCTTCAACATTTTTAAATTAACTGCACCCAAAGATGATTTGGAACTCCATTTGCAGCCTCACTCACTGAGGTCTGCAGCTCAGCTCTTTGCTGGCAGGCAGGAGAAAAATGTAATTGGACACATACAATAGCTTTAGTGTCGATTTTGTACGACTGCTGCTGCATCATTTTACACATCCTCATTGGTTCATCTTCTCCTTCTAAACTCAAACATACAGATGAGTTAATGCTGCTTTGAAGTGAATTCTTCAGTGCCCCTGTGCCAACAGCCTGCCTGCAACGAACAGAGGCACTAAGACGACTCAGACCGACTGGTAATTTCCACCACTTCTCCCTCGTCTCACTGCATGACTGTAAATGGGAAAGATCTAAAGCCTTCAGTCTGCAGCACTTAAGAGAAATGCAGCACAGAGTTAATTATTATCCTTGTCCAGCTGTAATTCTGTATAAAACTATAACTTCTTCTGAGCTTGCATTCACGCAGCGTGGGTGTAATTTATAACACTTTTAACTATTCAGCACACCCAGCACTGAGAATGGTCACTGACAAGTTTCAATGTCTGTCTAGTTTCAGATCAGATCAAGATCATTCAACCTGATCAAGTTCAGCTATCCACTTTTCAGCCACAATGATCTTGAAATCGGTTAGAATTACATTAGACTGATAATATTGATAAGTGTGAAAGTTTTTCTCAAAACTCATACTGCACTGGTAGGCGAAACGTGGTCTACAAGGACATAATTTCGACACATTGATAGTTTCACATAAAATGTCAGAAACATGGAACTATGTAATGGGAGCAGTCACATACATTAATGTAAAATAAGTTGTTGCACTTACTGCGGTAAGTGCAAGTACACAAGTACTACAAAGCATTACAACTCTGACTTTTCCGAACTGAGACTTGTGCAGCAGGCTGAACCAGTTGACAACATACTTCATATCTGCAGCTTCCAGGTAAAGAGAGTCGCCAACCTTGCAGGAGGCTGAAAGTTTGACCTCTCGATTCGACCTTAACCATGAACATTTCTGCGTGAGTCAGTCAAATCATCAGCAATGGAGACTGTTTAAAAATGAAAATAACAAATTGCATGATCGGATGCTACATTACGACATCATCAAACTATGTCTTTTGTTTTCATTGTTTGATCAAGAGACTTCGAGTGGCACAAATTACTTTTTTCCCATTAATATGCACTATTCTTTGCTGTGAGATTATGCAATGGTTTGTATGTAAATGTTTTTCCATTGTTTAATCATATAACAGCAATGTATGGATATTACAGAAAAGTCTGGTTTGGTTTAAGCAATGACATACTTAAAGGTTCTATAAACAGCTTGATCTTGGGTTATCCATTTCTTTGAAGACAGAGAAATACCACGTTGTACCAGTGTATATATTATACTTTTGGCTCACAAGCCTTTGGCCATCTTAGACAGAGGTACACAAAATCATTTTTTTCAATATTTCAAATAATTAATTTACAGTCATAATTAGTTGGGGGAAAAGCAAAACTGTTATTCTGCACCTTTCTAAAAACTCTGAGGATGTATTACTTTTCAACTTATTTGTGTACATGTAAAAGTTACCAATATGTCCTTTAAAATAAAGCAAACTCCTTGTTATTGTTTGATATTTAAAGAAAGCTTAGACAACACCTAAAAGAAGACAAAGTGAGATACTGAGCAATCAAGTTAACTTCGCTTTGAACAAGGCCACACGAACTTCAGACTCCCCTTATTGGCATAACCACTAATATGGGACATAATTTTAATGAAGCAATGTCAATATGATCATCACTGGTCACTGGGCAGGACCTCAAAAGCACTGAAGAATTAATGCTCGGTACCTTCAGATTGATCTGCACTGAGGTAACACTGAAAAGTCTCTCACTCTTGATTCAGACACCATCTTTCAGGCTTACATTGAGCCTAATCAGTCTGCAGATAAATTGGCCTAAACACTTAAGAGGAATTATTCGTGATGTTATCTGAAATGTCATGGTCAACGTCTCCCTCCTGGTGACACCGGGTGGCGTTTACCCCTGGATGGGTTTTGGCCTTTGCCTGGGTGGGCGGCAGCCTGCTGCCTGCCCTCATGTCACCACTGAGAGGCTTACGACTGCCTCATCAATACAGACATTAGAATGAAAAAAGGATTAGCGGAGGCTAGACCGTGTCTCAGTGGACAGCGCAGTGAAAAGCCATCTAAGCTAGGAAGGAATTAGATCTTAAGTCAATACACTTGGCGTGAGTGTACGGGGCCATTTTAAGACAGGGAGTCACTGACAGGCCACTTGCAGGCTGATCAGACAAAAAGTATCTTTCTTGCACAAAAATCAAAAGCCCTTGTATTGTAGATCAAGGAAGAGGGCTAGATTTCTATTTGATACAGCAATTTCTCAGCTGTATGTTTTCATTTTATGCCAAATTAATTCGGGTTCCTCTCTAAATAGAATCTCAAAATTAAGTGTATTCCTAACGAGTAAACACAAAATACTGAGACACCAGCCAGTCCCAATCTCTATGCCTGCCCACATGCAAAGCCAAATGAACAGGAGGCAGATGCCTGTTTAAGCAAATGACAGCATTTGTATGTAAGATAATAAGCAGATGTTTTCTTCGCTCCCTCTGTGAATTTGCCGCCACGTGTCGTTTTGCACAATCTTCAAAGTCTAAACACCACACCCCCTTCGGCACTGTTACCTCAATCAATTTTTCCTGACGTGAGGAGGCAAGGGAGAGAGAGGGGGAGAGAAAAGAAGAAGCCGATTCTTCACGGCGCCTCAGAAGTAGGGCAAGGATAGTCCCTGCAGGGGGTGGGGGGTGGCGGCAGCACACGGTTGAGTTGTCTGATTGGCTGGGGAGGAGGTGATGTCATTCTCGATGGTTCTGAGGGGCCCTGCCAGAGATAGGCTAAAGATTCGGGGCTCAAAATGTGATGACAGAAACCTTCAGCATCAACGGAAAGCTGCAGATTCCACACCAAGAGTCACATCATATCAAAGGGGACTTTGCTGTCAGTGGCTTTAAACTCAAACCTCACTTCAAATCCCTTTAATTATATAGAGTGTTCCCCACTGTGCTTTAAAGTCTCAAACCTCATGATGATAAGTGAGATCAGAAAAGATGAAAGCCAATAAAACACAAGAAAGGGGGAATATGAGAATTATTCTCACTCGACTGACAGCTAGCCTCACAAAGCCATTTACTTTTGCACATTTGTAATTGCCTTTGTTTGCATTTCAACACTCCTTGCAAACGCCTTTTGCCGTTAAAAACATAAGTAAACCGGCAGAAACAATGGTGATTGTATTTATATGAGGTTGTTTCCATTATAGTAAAGAACTGACAGTTGACTCTGACACACTCACCGGAGGCGCAGTCCTCCTCGTCCGCCCCGTTCTCGCAATCCTTCTCCCCATCACATCTCCATGACAACGAGACACACTTGTTGGTGGATCCCCCACAGTCAAATTTCTCTGGGGGGCAAGTCTGTTTGCCTGTGGGCAGAGATAAAAGAGATAGGGATATTACTATGGTGGTTATATGGCCCCATAAACGCAGCGACAAAAACACCCACAAGACGCTGGACTTGATTTCTATCACCCCCTAGATGCTGTTAAAACTCATCCAAAACTCCACCACTCTGGCCAATTGATTTTACTGTCTGGGCTGCCTCTAAAGAGACATGCACAGAGATCATGAAATACAGCAAATGCACAGTTGGCTGTAAAGCAAAAGAGCAACTCAGACCCCCTCCTCTTTTTCCTGCCAATCTGCTCTAGTTGGCACAGAGTGGGTTTGATCCAGATTACACTGCGTTTAATATGAAGCATGTTGTTAATTATACATTTTTGCTTAGAGCACAGCCGTAAGCCTCCCAGGATGAAATCGAAGGGTCATCCTTTGTGGCAAATCACTTGACTTTTTAATGATTTTATTTTGATGTTGTATTTAAGAATGATGGTTCCCAGTATTTTTTTGTCACACATACCCCGACAGTCCTGTCAGATGAACGCAAGCACCCCATCAACACCACCTGTCATGTTGCAAATGTGTTTGTTTCAGTCGAACAAAAAAAAGACACTATTTCACTACTCTTGAAAGAAAAGTGGATATTGCAGCAAAAATGTTTCCTTACAATTGCACTTCCACCAGGTTCTTCAGCTTCCTCCCACAGTCCAAACACACATGCGCATGAGGTTAACTGGTGACTCTAAATTGTCTGTAACTGTAACTGTGAATGTAAATAGCTGTTTGTCTCTATGTGTTATGCTAGTGGAAAGCGGGAGTCACCTCATGAATGGCAAAGGAAAAACAAACAGTCCCTAGAGTAGGAGGAAGGCAAAACGAAACACGCATGACGATGTGTTGCTATGGTGATGTCCTATTGATTACAAAGACTGGAATAAAACACATTTAATGAAATCATTTTGTGACTGTTACTTTAAGTAACTATTCTAGTTATGCATGTAGCTGTAAAATGCAGCTTTCTCTTAAATTTCTATGGCAAACTTGAAATAAAATATTGAATTCCCTCCAAAACACAGTCAGCTTTGTGCTGATTGCCTTCCATGCATCAGCTTTCTGTGTGACATCTCTGTAGGTTTTCAGGCTGTGGTAAATCCAACTCTGGTCGTTGTAGCACCAAAATAATCAGCTTGTCACTGTTGAGTTTTGCAATGTTTTCTCCGTAATAATATTTTAAACTTTCGACGGCAATGCCATCTCTCTGCCGGCCTTGTCAAATTTTACTGTCCCACTCTCATCCACTTAATAAAAAATGACACCCAGTTTGCCGTCTACCATCCGCATGATTCCATGTGAATGCAGCATTAGCACTGTAAAAAAAACTGGTGACTTGTCCAGAGAGTAACCCCGCCCTCAACCATTCAGCTGGGATTTGCTCCGGCACCCCTGCAAACCTCACAAAGATAAGTGGTATCAGGTAATGGATGGGTGGACGGATGGGTGGATGACTAAACTGTCAATGTTAACATAAGTTTGGTCAAGTTTGTGTTTCAACCACTAGGATTTGCAGAAGCTCAACCTTTCAAAAATTTATCTGTTAATTTTAGTTTACTATTTCTTCCGTTTTAGCTAACTATAGGAGGAATATTGAAATAATGTAGACCTTCATCTCCCTTTGCAGCCAGCTCCATATAAAGGTTAGATTTAAGATCTTTTAATGGTTATGCTTTTTTTTTTAACATGAGCTCCCTGGAACAACATTGTTACAGCTGACAAACAATTCAGTGAGAGGATTTATTGTAATGTAATCACTGAGAACACACTCCAAAATGTATATAATTCATAATTCATTTATGTAACAGAATCTCTGACACTGTCACGAGCAATGTTAGGTTGTAAACTGTTGTCAGTAATGGGACCAGACAGGGATTCAGGCTGGTAGGCCATCTATCCAAACAAAGCACATCTGTTTATATGGAAAAACATTAGTTAGAAACACTGCACTTAGCCTCAAATTGAATTCCTATATATGGAATGTAAATTTAATATGCAGTTGATTTTAATTATTAAATGAATTGCTGTACATCTACCATGATAATAAGAGGATTTTTTTTCTCGTGGGTCTGAATGTTTTTCATGTTAAGTTATGTTTTATTTATTTTATTACTCTCAAAATTCATATTCTGTGGTATTGCTAAAAATCATTTATACAGTGAGCATAAAGTTCAATATGTTTTTTTAATGTAATATGGTAAAGAAGCATTTCTTCCAAGTCAGAATAGCTGTGCTGATTTAATTTCATTTAATTTCATTTGTCTATTTATTTCAATCATGACACAATACAATTAGAGTTACTAACAAAGACTTGGCACAGTTCAAACAACATGATCGAAAAGGAGCAGGAGGAAGAATATTTAATAGTACCTGCCCCTTTCTTAAATATAAGTAAACACTGGAATCAGATGGTTTGCCAGGTACAGATACTGGTCTGCTGATTACAGTAGATAATGTATCATGTAGAGATGGGAATCAAGAACCGATGACCAGTCAGAATCGGCACCATGTGCCTCATTACATATGCCTACCTCATACTCATAATCTACGATAGCTCTGACATCGATCAGATCTTCATTTCCAATCCCCATTCACATTTTTTGCCGTGTAAAAAGATCAGTGTACTTGCTGCCACCTCTTATTAGATGTTTTTTTTTTTAATTGTATTTTTCTTGATTGCTTTCTGGATCTCTGAAAGTTGGTTAAAAAAGATAGTTAAAAAGAAACTAAACTACTTCTAAATTACGTCTAATATGTCTTTGTGATTCCTGTTTAGTTTATAGTTTCCATTGTGTTTTCATGACGATTTGGATAGATAGGTACAGGTAAGAATAGGTATACAGCAGTTTTATATAAGGTCCCCAGCTGGAATAAGACCAGAATATGGTTTGTATCTCAACGGCAAGGCCACCAGAGTGCTTCACATTACATTAATTTGACGCACTTTTGTGAAGCGTGACTTACAAGTCGGCTTCTTTAAGCCTGCTACAAAATACGTGGCTCTGCTGTTCTGTCTTCACTTGTGAGTTCATTACAGCACTGACTGGGCAGCCAATTGTGCAGAAGCAGAGAAGGGCAAAGTTCTGGCCAGAGTTTGACCACTGCTTAGAGCAATGAGGGAGCAGCTTTTTTCACTGCCCTGCAGGCCAGATTCAGACTGCTGAACTGGATGAGAGCAGTGACAGGGAGCCGGTGCAGTGAATGTGCTGCTATTTCTTGTTATTAATAGCAGATATTTACATAGATACAGACAGTTTTGCATGCGACAAGCTTACACCACTAGGTAATCTGGCAGACGCACCACACAGAGGCAACCACCATTACGTTTTTTAGTCCTTCTCTTCCGTGCGTGTGACAGTCCCTGCAGCATGGAGGGACAACAGTGGGGAGGGGGCTGGAGAGGCAGATGGTGCCTCGGGAGAAGAGGCAGTGAGAATGGCTGATGCAGCCAGGCCTTGACCCCTCACTCTCTCTCTCTCACACACACACACACACACAAAATGCTGGACACTGCAGTGCTTAGTGACTGTTTATACACCCAAGGCTCTGAGAACACTGTATGTATAGAGTAACTCTGCTTGCTGCGTAGTAACGTCTGCCAACAATCAATCAATTTTCAAGTTGTAGTCCTGATCAAATTACAGTGTTTGGTGGGTAAACAGCTTAGTGCTGTTTGTTAAATGTTTCACACACTGTCACCGGTGAACCTCTGCCACCAGCCAGCTGAGGCAAGGCTGTCATTTCCTTGTGGATTTCATACATGAACCATTTATAAAAGGGATTCATTATTTCTTCCTCGTTCTGTTTCAAGTGTGAGTAAGTTTGTAAAGTGTGTAAACAAGGGACAAAAAGCTATCAAGGAGTGAACAGTCTTTGATGTTGCCTTTTTATGACATGTTCTGCTTTTCTTTCCAGACACGACGATGGAGTGCGTCAAGTGAGCAAACAAGCTCAATGAAGATTGAAGGAACTTAAGACAGAAAGGAGTGATTAAGCAGAAAAAATGACTGCAGCCGAGTTACGTCTGAAAACTGAACTACAGACTGGCTGGTCAAGTACAGAAAACATTTCTTAGAAATGTCGAAGATGAAAGAGACGAGGAGGTGGAGAGGAAATTACATGCTGTCGGAATGAATTTGAACTGATGCAGGTCCAACAAGGACTTGACAGAAAATGAAAGAAAAGGTAAAAGAGAGAGCTGTGTAGAGAAAAGTGAAATACAGAGGGCAGCTTCGGAGTTAAAAAGAAAGCGTAAGGAGGAAGACACGCCAAGAGCAAGATACTGCATGAAGGGGGAAATGAAGAGACAAACTGCAGCATGACCTTTCAGATTCTTATCCTAAAGCAAAATCAAAGGCATCCATACCAAGTGGAATGAGATGAAGGATGAAGAACAGCAGGCAGAGCACCGACTTGAGCAGAGTCTGAATCTGTAAACAGAGGGCGAGCTGTCCTGTCCTGTTAACGGATGACTCTTTAATGAAGCTTGAGCTCCATTCCTTCCAAATCCAAACAAATAAACCAAACTTCCTGACAACAGTGAGGTGGTACCTCACTGCTCCTCATGACAGCTACTGACTGATGAGACCTCAGATTTTATAAAGACGTAGGTGATGGGTTTCTGCTTGAGAAGGAGGCGACATAATAAAAGCCAATTACTCGCAGACAAACTGACTGCCCGACCGTTGTTTACCATCCGAGTGAAAAATGAGGATTCATTCCCACTGTGGCGTTTTGGCAGCAGATCTGTTTAGACTTCATCACCTTTCACAGACCCGAGGTAGGGTTCACCTCAAGACTGCAACGGCGTAACAGCTTTTGTTTTTTGATTTAATCATCACTATTGACCTTGTTGTTGCTGACAGCCTTTTACCCTAAACTAGATGTAGAAACGCTTCATCTTGTCAGTTGTCACCAGGCGCATGGTGGAACACTGTGATACACAGGGGCCTAATAAGCACCGTGGAGCTCAAAAATGTGTTAAACTGATGTAAGGAACTGTGGCTTTATAACAAATGTAACAGGTAGATATTAAACAGCGGTGGCTCATTTTACAGCCACTCTGTGACAGCTTTTATGTGTGCATTTGTGCACTTAGTATATTGTGACAGCCTAATTTTTCCCAAATTCATCACTGAGTAGTTGTGGACCTATTTTCCAGCTGCCACAGCTAAAAGCCGTTGAGCTCTGTGTTGCTATGTGTGCATCTATTTGTGTCTACATACATGTTCCAAGCATGTGTCTGTCTAAGTCCAGGTTCTGACAGCGAAGGCAATAACTCGGCCTCTCCGCCTCCAGCGGTATTAGTCAGATTCACCGCTTCATTAAAGCGGTTAAGTGTGGACATGTCTTCCTCTCTGAATTATAGATCTGGTGCAGCGGAGAACACTTGCTGCTTGCAAACTACAAGATGAAAATGTGTTATTTCCAGCAAGTAATGCACTATGGCATGCACCTCTGCTAAATATCAAGTGCTGTACTGAGGGGCAAAGCAGATCAGCCGATTTAGAATTTGAGCCAGGGGTTTCTTGCTGTTAGCCCTCAGCACTGAGCCAAACTGCTACCTCACCTTTTAATTCAGGCTGTTTTATTTATCATTTCGTTTCATATTTATGATTTCATTACTATGAGGTCACCATTCAAATTTAACTGTCATCTAGATCGACATTAGTTGATTAACTGAATATAAATCAGCAACTATTTTGAAAACTGTCATTTTTCAC
This sequence comes from Naso thynnoides, assembly GCA_029783665.1. Taxonomy (NCBI): domain Eukaryota; kingdom Metazoa; phylum Chordata; class Actinopteri; order Acanthuriformes; family Acanthuridae; genus Naso; species Naso thynnoides. The sequence goes on from JAQLOL010000004.1 coordinate 6,749,744, forward strand.
AAATTTGTCAGACATTATGCTGTCAAATGTGAGGATTTAATGCTTTCTGTGTGTGTGATTTTAATCTGAGTCAATAACTGAAAATGTTAAAATGTCAGTGTGGACTTTAGGAAATCATGATGCACATTTCCACTATTTTAGATAGGGACTGAATGATGAATCAAGAAAATATTTGACTCTAATCCTTGGATGCGGTCTTACTCTTAGCTGCTGTAATTGCAGTGTAAAACATCTCAATTAACCCTCACAAATTGGTAGAAAGACAGCTAAAACAATTAGATTAAATATTTGTTATAAGAGAAAAGTAAAAAAAAATAGTTATATGTCTTGATCATCTTGCTCACTTTCATTTTCAACCAATGACAAAACTACAGACATGAAGCCAACAGAAACATTGAAAGATGTTTGTAAAACAAACAATTTTCAGTACTCTCTTTTTAAGTCTCCAAATTGAAACTCACTGCAGGCTGGGAGCTGTCATATGAGTATGAGTCTCAAAATTGTAACATTAAGACTCTAATAAATGATTTTTTTTTTTGATCAGCTGTGGTTTTGAGTTTAACTGCAGAATAACAAAAAAAAAACAGACTGTGAAATCTTTATTCAGAAACACATCAACAAACTACTATGGAGCAAAATATCACAGCAAAGACTGAAGAAACAAGAGAAAACACCTGAGGATGTCTAAGAACCACATGGCCAGTACAATATACATCTATGCAGTGTGTTCAGTGTGTGAGAGTCTGTATATTGTTATTAGTGTCTATAAACAGCCAACACGAACTGTGTCTACAGTTCTCTGGTAGCACCTGCTGCAACAATTCACATCTACACATGAAAGAAATCTAAAGGATTAAACACACAGAGAACTGTAGCATCCAGAGTGTGCAATCCAAACATCTTCACAAAGAAAAATATTCCCCATTATGAAGTCAACAAATTGTATTTACCTCCCCCCAGAAAAAGCTCAACGAGCTTTGAAGCTCAGTATCTAAAAAGAGGTTTACAGAGGAGAAGTTTTCACCAAAATCCTTCTCACAGAAGTGTATAAAATCCACTGCAAGTTACATAACACTAGAAAGACCAAATTGGAAACACAGTATTGTGGACTTAAAAAGAAAAGTTCCAACTGTTTGAACAGTCCACATTTTCCAAATGCCACTCCCAATGCGTCACTTCAGGGTTACATCCTCACATAATGAAAGACTCCTCAAGAAAGATGAAACACTGTGAAGTTGCCTCACGCCTGTCAACTTCCAGAAATGTATTTAAAAGCGGCGAGGACAAACTGACACGCAGAACTGAGCTTAACTCAGCAGTTTTGTCAGAAGGTGTCAAAAAACTATAACATCCTTTAAGTCTCAAAAGTGACTGGGGCAACTGAAAGACTGTTTTCAAAACTTCCTGCTGCATAAAACATACTACACACTGCATACTGTATGTACTACATACTGCATACTAAAGGAACACTCAGTACACGATTTGTTCACACTGTGGTACACGGGCAATTTACCCAGAAAGCATTTGGCAAATTGGCATAAATTGCTTTCTTTTTTTTTTTTTTCCAAATAAACAAATTCCCAGCAGGGTTTTGGTTGTGACAATTCATCACAGAGCATTGTGGGAAACAATCAGCAAGGCAGGCTGGCTGGATATATACTGCAGATTTTCTACCAATCAGTAAACATTCAGGAATTTTTTGGCATACTGTAGACTGCGCTTGTGTTTACACACAGCATACAATATACTACATACTACTTTTTGGCCAAACCAGTATGTACTGCTAGTATAGTATGCAGTTTCGAAAACAGCCAAAGTGTCATCACTCCGGCCGGGGAGCAGATTGCCGCTGCACAGCTGGCTGCAGTGGCCCAGTTCCTCTGTGATTGCACATTAATCTAATACAAAAACTATGAGCTCTGCCACTTCATGTGTTTCTCCAAAGAGTCATTCATTTTTCAGCGCTTCAAGAGTAACTCCCTTAGTGTTGCTCGAGTCTGAATTCTTAATATGACTGTGTAACACTACTCCAGCGTGTAATTGGGAATCCACTCAGTGAGCCAGAATGATTGTGGCACAGATGTCTGCAGCACCAAGTCCAAAATGTGTTAGCCGAGTGTGTATTGTATGATTGTGAACATGTGAGACTGAAATAGACACGAAGTATAGGAGAGTCGGGGGGGCAAATTGAATGAAAACGAGACTACATGTGAGAGTACAGCCCAGCTTATCAAGCTTTGGCATAACTGGAGCATGATGCATTAAGGTGTATGTTGTGCTATGTGTAATCAGCCCGTGTAAAACAGTCGTGCGCCAAACGGTTTCTGCTATTTACACAAAGGAAAATTTCATATCTGCATCACGTCAAAGATTGGAAGCAGTCTGTGTGAAATTCCACCCCCACCTTCCCCTGTTAAGACAGCAAAACAAGCCTCGCTTTAGCAAAGTTTAATTGATAAATGTGAAGCTTGGTAGCATTTAACTTTAAAGTGAAGTGTTGCATGGGATTGGGGTGTTAAGCAAAATGCTGAGTGTGGTGCCATTTCGAACTGGATATGCTAAATCTACATGTCAAAGGCTGTTCTTTGCACCCTCAGTCTAATCGTAAAAATACAGAACATCAAGAGGTTTTCCTTAACAGATGTGCAGTTCTCATTAGAGCTTTGTAATGTTAGAAGAGGCTGACACAGACAGGTAGTTTACCAGTGAAACGAGGTTAATGAGATAGATGACGAGAGAAAGGCTGGTTGCTGTTGTCAAAGATGCTGCATGCATGTCCATCCTCCAGTCTTTTTTTCTTCTGTTTTCTTCAGTGTGATTATCTCACAGTTGCATCCACTTAAAACTAAAAGACAGCTGTGATGAAGTGGATCTTGTAGAGTGGGAAAGGAGTCCTAAAATCTGATAGTCAGTTAGTTAATCTATGTGTTTTTTAATGGGTTTGTGGTTAAATGCCTGAAATAAGGTCTGCGGGAAAAACAAATTTAGACATTTTGTTCTGTGACCTAAAATTCATCAGTATACACAATTTTTGAACTTTTGACGTCTTTAAAAAGGCTGTTGCTAACACATGGTTAAATGAGACTACAGTGTTTGTCGGGGAAATTAGATGTCATCATGTGAAAAGGGTTTAAATATATAATATCTTTGAAAAATAATGTGAGACTAGCAGTTGACATAACCGTGATCACTAGCCGGATCAGGTTACGCTACCGTGACGTTTAAGTCCATGTAGTTCATTTAAAGCCTAACAATAGCTTTTTGCTTCTGGTGATTTCTTTTACGCTTCAAAGAACACAAATGTGGTGTTCATTTGTTTAGATTATCATGCTGAACAAAACCTGCAAGTATCATAAACTTGTGTTTGTCATAGAGCTTACTTTTTGCAATAACTCAAAATCTCATTAAAAATCCCATAAACTTCTTGTGGAATGAACTTTCTTCCGGGTTGGCTGACAAAAATACGTCATCCCTTCACCACTCCATTAGCAATCCCACAGCTCATGATGCAACCTCGATTTGAACACATAATGAGAAGGACTACACAGTGGGTTGTTTGGATTATAGTTTGACTTTGAGAGGACAGAAGACAAGGGAAAGAAATGTTTCCATTTTGCGTACAGGACAGCAAAAACAGAAGTCATTATACGCCTTAAAATATACTTCAGAAAAACCTAAACTAAAATTCTGTACAGATCATTTTTTTGCAGAGGCAAATATAAACCATGACAGAAATATTCAATATTGGTGTTCAGAAAATTTTTACATAACATCATGTGAATACATACGGGATTTCCATATAAATGGCTTTCTTCTCAGCCCAGATCTCTATCTCTTTATTCTGCAGCCAAAAGATGAACCCTTCCTTCATTTGTCTTTAATTGGATTTCCAATATAAACTTGTCATCCTTCAGAGGTCCCTTTATGTCTTCCTCCTTGCACTCAACTTTCTGGGGGTGACATTAGCAGCTTTGCTCAGGCTGCTACATTATTCATCAAACCGACCCACACATCGGCAGCCAATAAAATGTAACAGAGCTGGGATGAAGATCCTCTGAAAGATTCACTTGGCTCTTTCTTGATTCATTTCCTGCTCTGCCTGACGCAATTTAATTCCTTCACAAAATAACTTAAAAGAAGATCAAAGCATGATAATGGTGGGCTGAAGCAAAGTATCTGTTTCAAAATGATTACATAATATCAACATTATTCATCAACCTCTGCAATTCTATGAATACTCTGAGAAGACATCACCTGAGTCATTATTGAAAAGACCTACTGCTGTTATTAGTTATTTAAGTATTTTTATTTGGTTAAAAATAATTCTGGTACTTTGGCCGATTATCCTGCAGCTGTGATACTGGTTGTCGCATTTTCTCAAATCTGCAGGAGATTTTTTTTCTTATTCTTGTGGATTTACAAAGCATCAGCAATCATGGCAAAAAAAAAAAAAGGTCCAAGCACCAATTAATTGGCTTTGTGAGTTTTAAGAACTCAGGACAGACAAGAGCTGTATCCCAGCATGCATTTCACATCAAACAGCAGGGATAAATGGGGACAAACATTCAAATGCACAACTGTTAAAGTTCACGTGAGGATCTTTAAGCAGGTTACGAAACAGTCTAAATTTAATGGCGATGCCTCACATCTTACCTATATCAGCAAATGAGACCATCGGCGAGGAGATTACTATCCTGTCTGTTACAGTGCCTCTACTGGTCCGCTTAGTCAGATGGAATGCTACAAAACGCTTTGTGGCACACAGACTGGAAGGGACCTGCTGTTCTCTTTTTCACTTTATATGGTTGGAGGTGGGAGGATATTTTTCTTTAGATAATTTCAGTTTTTTGTGTTCATGAAGACACTGGTATTGTGCAAATAAGTGGCGTGTTTCTACAGCAAGCAGTATCACTTTTGTCCAAACGTGCTGCTACAATCAACAAGTCCTCGAAGAGGCCTTAAAGGCTTTCAAAACGTAATGCCATCATATTATATTTGTTCCAAAAGACTTAAATATGTTAAAAAAAACAACCTGCTTCAACAGGACAGTTTGATCAGATCTGAATGACAGAGATCAGACAATCCATTAGAGAATTAGTGTGCAAAAGATGCTGCCACTGCGTACTAGTAGCTCCTTATTTGTGCACATTTTGCTGAACTTAAATAGACGCCTGGTGTCTGATACCTGATAATACTGTAAATATATTACATTGAGGACATTTTGCCCAGTAAAGATTTGTTCAGTGTGACATATTTCTAGCACTCCAGGTGGTGGTTACTCTCTGGTTTTCTTGAGACATCATTATCGTGTATTCAGCTTCTTCTGATTATCTGCAACCCCAAGAGAGAAGCAAGAAGTCATGGAAGAAAAAAAATTAGCATTTAAGAAAGAAATACAACAATTAGTTACTGGTTCAAGCCTCCCACTCTTGAGCCCCTGCTCGGCTGCAGAGACGTCAACTGACCTAACCCCCATCAGGTCCTGTGTGTGGGTGCGTTAGACTGGTACAGAAAAAAGTAAGCCAGCCAGAGATCCTTGGCTCTAACAGCTTGGCAGAGAGGTAATCGAGGCCTTTCTATGCACTCGCCATCAGACTGCACTGAGTATTGAAGTGCGTGGGTGATTGGAGGCATGCGAGGCGGCTGAACGGGCGCCAGAACCGAGATAACAAGGGAAATTAGCAACCTGAATACAGGTTCCACCAGAGTCAAATTAAATCTTGTCTTAATTGACCAAAATAAAGGCTTGATAGAGTTTCCTGATTCAACACACAAAATGTCAATGTATCTTATCAGCCACAGTTTCTTTTCTTTCTTAAAAATCTGATTGCAGCAGTAGATCCCACAGTGTATCATGTGTGCTCCAGCTGAGAGAAAAAACAACTCAGGCGACAGTTTGAAAAAATCTGGTTCTTATATTTGGAGCTTTGGTCGTGATTCTCATCACTGTCCTTCTCAAGTAAGTTTAGGTTTCAGCCCCACTTAATT
>JAQLOL010000004.1:6756597-6771397 GCA_029783665.1 Naso thynnoides
TTACAATTTTTGCAATATCCCCTTCTCCCCCGCCCCCCCCCCAAAAAAAGTGGTGTTGTTGCTGGTGACATCTCATGTTCTCCTTTCTAACACTTTTGTGAAAATGGAAGGATACCAATATGCAATATTTTAAAATACAAAACCAAAGACAAGAGTCTTAAAAAATAAACAGAACTATTTGAAGCAGAATTGCATTTCCCATTTTCTTTCCCGGTGTTTCCTCCAACTCCCCCTTCTTGTAGGTTTCATGCCTACCATGTAATACAGTTAAACTATTAGCTTGATTACAACCAGGCTGATTATCCGATTCCTTGTGTTTTTTTCCTTTACAGTCAATGCTGCAGTGGATAGTTTGGAGAGTATAAAACTGTTAACAAAACCATGGTCGCCCCTCATGAAAAATAAGTTACAAAAATCTGGAGGTGTGCTTTAAAGATCCTCTTGATAGGAGCAGTTGCATGCTATAACTTACTGCAGGTTTCCTCTGCCTCATCAGAGCCGTCAGGACACTCTGGTTCTCCGTCGCATCGCCAACGTCCTGGGACACACTGACCATTTAAACAGGCAAATTCTGCAGGGGCGCATGTTTTCCTGGCTGCTCAGACAAACAGAAACACAAACACAAAAAAAAAAACAGGACGTGAGAGGACAGAATGACAGGGTAAGACAATGACTGGCGTGCAGATGTGCTTAATCTGTCATGAAAGTGGTCACATTATCTGAATCTCGCCAATCATCCCTCTCATCAAAGGAGATCACGCTCATCATCTCTCACATTATTCCTAAGCAGCCTTCTCCGGTGCTCTGTCTCCTGATATCCTTCACTAATTATCTTCACTCTCCCTATTTTCATGACACTCATCCATTGTGCTGTCTCTTCCTCCTCCCCCCTCCATCTGCTGGTCTTCAAAAGTCTAATTTCCTTCAGGTTCTCCATCTCAGAGTCGTGAAACGGATGCTGATTACTGAACACTGCAAGCTCGAAGAGGTTAAACCTTTTAGCTCCCAGACTTGTTTACTGCGGAAAGCTGCAAGCCAGCAAGGCCACAGGCTGATAAACATGTCAACCGTGCTGAGAATTGGAAATCAAAAACATGTCAGGTAAGGCATGTTTAAGCGGTAAGAAGGAAAGAGAGAGTGATCAAAACTTTTATGTAACAGCCCAGAGCTCATCACGGTTCCTACACAAATCCTACTAACCCGCTGTGTTCAAAGAGAAACATGTACATGTAGGCTCCACATTAAACACAATCTTCACCTGTGGCAACGGAGCTGCAAGCTCTGCTAAAGAGAAAAGACAGAGGTCAGAGCCATTTAATTTTCTCAGCCTGTTGCTCCAGGAGGGCCTGCAGCACAGTCCAATGAATCACTGGCTAAAAGACCCTCATTCGAGCTCTCTGGTGTTGTTACACAGCTGCAACTGTTGCTAAGCTGGCTCCATCTTGGATTTGATGCTTTAAATTAGATAGAGTGTTTAGTGATGTGCAGGGAGCTTAAGCTTAGCTGAGGGGCCGCAAGGAAAGAGAGCAGGCAGTGATTTTTAAAGTCTTTTTTTGCTGCACTCAAACTGACTCTGATCTCACTTCTCCAACTCCTGCTTTTCTAAACTTTGGTATCAAAAGGCAAAAACAGTGTAAGAGTGAGCTCAAATGTAATACCAGTCTGAACTTAGTGGAGGAATTATACTTTGTGGTGGTTAGTCAAAATGGGTCACGCCACACAAGCTAGTATTCATCTAAAGATAGAAATTTAAATCTACAGAGTATGTGTAATGTCATTCCTAATTAACTGTAAGTGGAAAAGTTTAGAAAATATAAGTACTTATGAGGAAGAGCAGAGAAAAGATTTCATTAAGCCTAGAGATGATTTAATGAGACACACTACATCTATTTATATTTGATGACAATGACAACCACGCTTGATACTGTTTTGTACAATTACCATTCATCAGAAATGCTTGTCAATTGATAAAAGCTCACAAAACTCTCTAAGCTTTCAAAAACAGACTGTAAGCACTCTATTGAATAGTTCAAAACCTCCAAGCTTTGTTCATAACATTGACTCCCTAATGTGTTTAAAAGTGGCTGTATCTTGACTTCATAGTCTTGATCATAAAATCCAACAAGGGCAAAACTTGTGCACAAGTGTGCTTGGTAGCACAAGACACAAAATTTGCATTTTTATGCGGGGTTGAGCAGTAACGACGTCATGAAATGTGAGGACAGACATTTAAAGCTTTGTTTGAAAACCTCAAAAAGCTCAAAATGTCAAAAAATGACATTCAGTAAAAGCCGTCTTTAGCTGTCCTGCACTACATGTTGTAGATCAACATATCAGTATTTTAATCAACACAGAGTTTGTGTCATCTCAGTTAAGACAGCTGGATAGTAATGACTGTGCTGCTTGAAGAAATTTCAGTTAGTAGCCCTGCACTTAACTGTGCCTGTAACTGTAGTTGAGACAAAAACAGGTTTGTAAAGACTGTGGGAAAACTTAGTCCCTACATAGCAGTGCCGACCGATGTAGGATTTTTGGGGCTGATGCCAATATCGACATTAGGGAGCAAGAAAATGCCGACATGTGAATGTGGTTATCAGACACTTGTGACAAAGATATGCAATGCAAGCAGGAAATCATACATTTTAACAAACATTATTCTGAATAGCGGTACACTGAACAGTTGACGCTTCACATCTTAGTTATTAAGTATCAGATCACCCTCTACTGGACAAGCTGCAGAACTACAGCATTTTAAATCACTAGTCCAAGCATTTTTTCCAGCCTTTCAACAAAAACAGTTTCTGTGCATATTGAAGAACTTATCCCAAAACTGCTGCATCTGTGATAGGTCAATATCAACCAATAATATCAGCAAATCGACGTGTAAGTCCTACAGTATATCAGGCCCTGTTACTTGGGTCTTTTTTCTGCATCATCCACCTTTCACATTTTCTCTGGCTGTATTTCACTTGAGACTAAAAGAAACTGGAGTCCAATTAGGACTTTAGCAGTATGGGTCACTTAAGCCTCGTCTATGATGTGATTGTAAGTCTTCTTTCTGTAGTTCAGCTTCTGCACAGGACAGCCTGCCACAGAGAAGCACTTTGATTAAAAACTGCTTGTCTCTAATTCTAAATCTTGTTTAATAGCCCCATTCTCAATTATCTCCTGTGTCAGAGTGGCAAAGTCAAAGCGATAACGACTCATCCTGACTTGTTGACGCTATGAAAAGAAAATTATTAAATGTCTAATGGTGTAACTCAAACAGGACACGTATTTCAGCAGTAACTTTGTTTTCAGCCTGTAACCACAATCGGCGACCCGTGTTTTATTTGGTTTTAAAGACGTCAATTATCATTCTTATTGGTCTTTTCTGCCAGACAGACTGAACTGACCCCATTAAACTACTGTGACAAACATTTCCCTCTCCTCCCTTTGTTCCTTCACTTCTCTCCCCCTCTTAACACCAACTCTCTAAATTTGCCACCCCAAGAAAATGAACACATTTTTGATTTTCTTGGATCACATTTGGCTTGTAGGTTTTAACCAGAGAGCAGCTTAAGTGCCACTTGTGTCCTCATTAGAGAGCCTTTGTAAAAGGTGAAGATAGATGATTATGGGGCAAACAGGGATTGTGACATCCTTTTAACTAACACCTCCCTCAAGTGAGTAAACTCATTAGTGGTGTGATCGTCTCATAAAAAAACAAGCTCTGGGATTTCCTGCAACTCATACACACACATATAGAATGAATTTTTATTAAACCCTTGATCACTTATGTAGGTAGGTGTGGTGGTGGAAGAGAGCAGAAGACACAAACTTTGAGAAACTAAGATATAAAACCAGGTTCCAAGGAAAAAGAATAATTGTATTCATATTATAATACAAATTCATAAAATGTCTTTTTAATTGAAAACTTGATCTGATTCTCAAAAGACAGAAAAAAAGGAGAGGTGAACTGAATTGAAAACTAGGGCCCGATCAATATGGGATTTTTTTCAGTTGATGCCAATACAAAGATAAGGGAGTAAGAAAATTCCCATATTTAATATATCGGCCAAAATTATGCATATATAATATTAACTGAATGTGATTATCAAATAATTGTGACAAAGATATGTAATGGAGGCAGGATATTATACATTTTAACAAACTTTATTCCAAACATCAGTGCACTAAATAGTGAACACTTCACTTATTAGTTATAAAAGAGGGAGTTGCCCTCTGCTGGACAAACTATGCAATTACACAATTTTAAATCACTAGTCCAAGCATTTATTCCAGCCTTAAAACCCCGTTTTAATACTGGCACATATCAGGAAACATATAAAGCCAATAACAATGTATCTGTAATAGACCAATATCGTTCGATAATATCTGCACACAGGACCTTGAAAATCTCATGACGATCTCATGCATAGCCTCTGTAGGTCAGATGTGCCCATGTTGTGCACTTTCTCTCTTCTTAGGGCGCACTCACACTTGGCCCAGTTGTCCCGTACCGTGCCAAAGCACAAATCTCCCCCCTGCCCTCTCCCCCGCTGGTCCACACTCACATTGCTCCAGTCTAACAGCTTTTGAGCAAGGTTGAGCTTCCTGATCTACAGAGTGCTTTCGATAACTTTTTAAAATTGTTCTCTGGTTCCAAGACAGTCGCAGATTTTTCCACTGCTTTTTATGTGGACATTGTATGCTGTTGTCTGCCTGAATTTAAGGTGAATCCTCCACAAACAGTCACTGCAATGTTGGCGCTCTGTGCTTGTGCTCATGCATGTGCATCCGTACCGTACTGAAGTCCACTTCTTTCAACCATGCCGTGCTTGAGTATGGAACGGAGCGTTCGCACTAGTCAAACAAACTGGACTTTAGGGGTCAAACATGCTCAGGCATGGTACGTATTGCCTATTGTGAGTGCACCCTTAGTCAATCCAACTGAGCTTGCTACTCATTTCAGTGAAGGTCTACAGGGGCCATGGTTCACTTGGCAATAATAACCTAGGCCAGCTCATGCCATCTGCTTGGAATGACTTTCTGTTTTAATTAGAGGGTTTTAAAATGTTAGGCTCATGGGGGGGCAAGTGTGAGGGTGGGCTGAAGGGGAAAGTGACAGGAGAATGAGAGGAAGGCAAGCCTTTACGTAGAAAGAAGGGAAATAACTGAAGTGAGTAATAACAGCAGAGATGGAGACTGACATACACAGTAATAATGTTTTATGGAATCCTAATGGAAAGTGTGATACTGAATAAAAACAAGCAATATTACTGTAGATGGCAGGGATAGCACTTAGTGCACATTAATCCCTATGACATGCACTGCACAAATGTAAACCCACTCACTCTTTCACACACACACACACACACACACACACACACACAGTGTCTCCCTGTTTGATTATAAATGGTAGACTTCCACAAAGAGACATAGCTCCCGCACATCTGAGAAAAATCTAAGAAAAAACAAAAACAATAGCAGTTCAGTGTTGTGTGAGTCACCTATCTTGAACATTACAAATGGAATGTGACACAGACAGAATGAGGGCCCTGCACAGGGGAGCTCACCCAGCCATGTTATGTCTCCTGGAGGAGGTACACTGGGAAGAAGCTCCACGCTCCGACAACCCCACCTGGAGCCTTCTCCTCTGGGGCCGATGTTGTCTGCGTTTCCTTGCTTCTAATCCTTTTCATCTTTTCATCTATCTTAAATGCAGTTCGTGTGGATGTGCATGGCAGACGTTCAGTATCGTTTAGTTGTTATACTGAGTTGATGTTAAGCTTTATATGATAACCGCATATGAAGAGGTCAGTTTTTCTCACCACTGAATTCACTGATGTACGACCTTCCTCAGCAGCTAAATGAGAATGCTAAAACTGTAATAAAATCTGCCTCGCCCCGTCGACAGGAGACACTACCCAGGATTTAATATTTATAACCAAGTTGAGAGCAGCCCAGCTCTAGGCTGGCAATGTCAGTCTGTAGGTTGGCTGGTCAGTCAGTCAGTCAACCACTTTGGTCTGAAGGTTGTTTTCCCCATTTACTGAAATTCTGCTTGATCCCTCCCTCCCAGAGTATTTAAAAATGCAGCAGACAACTGCACAGGACAGCCACTGTAGTGTTTGTAGCCTTGCGGCTATATGGTGTGTGACATGAGAAGTAAAAGCACTGACCGGAGTAGACTGATCAATGCTCTGTGTCGCAGGAATGGCCCTCTACAGCTGGTAGTCAGAGCTAAACCAGCCATGAGCAGCTGCTGTCAGACTCTCTGCATCCAAGCTGGAAACACAGAGAATCTGTTGATGCTTTGACAGTCATTACAAGCAGGTAGAACCTTTGTAGAAGTTTCCTTGTGGTACCTGTGTTGTAGCTAAGCTAGTGTCTCAGAAAAGCTGAGAGGCTCTCCAGCGTGTGTGTGAATGTGAGGGAGTATCAGTTAGTAGCCATGGCCCTGCTCTTAATCTTAGGATCATCATCAAGGGGAAGAATGCAGTCCGGTGGTGCTTCTACAATCATCAGAGGCACAAGTCTGAACTTTTATGCCAAATTGAAAAACACTAGGTAGAGGGTTAGTAAAAAATAGATTTAAAAAAAAAATTCAGAGGAGTGCCATCATTAACTTTATGTAAATTTCATTCCATTAATAAGTCACAAACACTAAACTTTATGTCTGCATTGGTCTTGCAAACTTCAAGATCATTTCAAACAGTAAATGGATGTTGGGCCTTTTTTACCCCATGAAATGCTGATTTAAATTCACAGTCATGTAATTTCGTTTACAGAAAACATTTATTCCCTCTTTAATGTAACAATCATGTTATTTTATGGACACCAGTTTTACTTATTTCACCTTTGCTTGCAAGAAATCATGCTTGTTCTTTAAAATACTACAATACCCACAAGCCTCAGTCACCATTCCCATGGAGAAGAGGCTAGTTAGGTGTAGCAGGCTTAAACCAAAAGTAAAGTGGTTTAAGCTACAAAGTCTTTGTAAATGTTCTTCACTCACTAATCGTTAGCCTCTACTTACCGTTAACAGCGCACATATTTTGAGCTCTGTCATTGATTATTGCCAAAATGCGCTTTGGGAGCTGTAGTTAAACTCTCCCGTGCATTTTTTTTAACGTACACAGCCTGTAACCTTATTTTTTTGGGGAACAAAAAATATTTGTTCATCTTTTGTACTGATTAAACTGAGAGACTTTTGTTTCCGTTCAAGCCATAGAAATGCTCAAACTGTGAATCGTGTCACACTATGAGGAAAATACTTGCAAGTTTACTTTCAAAAGAGCTCAAATCATTTCACAGGTCTATATCTTCAGAACTTCTAACATTCCCAGCAGCCTTTACAAGCTAAACAGTTCGTGTGTAACACTGAATTGAGACAGAGAAAATGGCAAACATCATATCTGCCAAACATGTAAGCATTGCTTTCATGGCTGTTGGTTCAGTTGATTTTAAGTATTACATAATCTACAGTGATTGCATTTTTCAGTGTTAAAAGCATACAGATAAAGTCTTTTGCATCAAAATAGTCAAAGCTTTTGAAAAGTAGAAGCTTTTACAGGACCATACCAGTCTATTTTTTACTTCTAACCATTAGCAGAGATCGCCCTTGTCCTCTACAAATACTGTTGTTAAAATTCGACCTTGTGTTTACTTTAGTGGATCTCAGACTGTATTTTCAAACTCCATTCATTGCCATTCATGTTGAAACAAGGTGTATAAACACTATAGGACACGTGAAAGTTATAGGTAATTAACCCTTCTAAAGAGAATGAATGTTTTTATTTGGTCAAAAATCACTAAGCGAAAGAGACAGACAGGAGCCGGGAGTTGTTGAGACAAAATTTATTACGCCTGGAGAAACAGTTCCTTACAAGTGCTGCCTTCTTAGCATGAATATTAGCATGAAAAAGGATTTTGACACAGATGTTCTCTTTAACTTACATTGTCACACATTTTCAGGTTCCTTCTGTAACGTTTACTGAATATGGACAAAACGTAAAAAAAAGGTGATACCACACAGATAAAGCTATTTCGGGAAAAAAGTGTGGGGTTTATGTAACTTGTGTGGCCAATGTAGACAAAGGACTGACATGCAGTAACACTGGTATGATCCTTAAAAAAATTCAGTCTCAAGTGCAAATATGTATGTGTGAGTAAAATGCTACTAAATGTCATCTCATCAAGAACTGAGCTTTCTACATCATTTAGAGACATTCAAGAGCAGCGCAGCAGACAGCCTTCAGTCATCTGACACATGCGTTAACCCCGTTAAAGAACCTTTTTTTACCATGAAGGATATTAATGACAGCTCTTTCCATTTGGAGGCCATGAGAAGCTTAATAGGTAATGCAGTGATAAGCACATTCTCCTGGGCATCAGAAGACAAATGACCTCATTAGCTCAGCGGGAAAGAGGGGAGTGTTGTCGAAGCAAGAAACATAATGTATCCTGTTGGCTTAAACCGGCACGCAAATGACTAAACCTTCCAAAATTAATGGGATATCATGGTAGCATACAAAATGCAGCATGGCATCAACAAGACTTGGGACATGCTGTTCTTGAAATTGCTTTTGCGGATGATTATAGGATTTAATTAGGCTAATTTGAGTTTTGAGGTTTGTTAGAAGTGCTAGGTGCACAAGCGGAAGGTTTTATCTTCAGAAAAAACTCCACAGCTAACTTTATGTGTCTCTAAAGTTAGTAAGTAAATTCTCCTGGATGTTCCAGCCCGTTGTCTGTCAATAGAGTAAGTTAGTATGCATTGTCTCTTGTCAATCAGGCCTGTGTGGAGTGGGGTGAGCCACTCGAGACAACAGGAAGACAAAAAGCCAAAAGGGTCTGAGCTCTGCCTTAGTGCTAGTTGATTGAGTATTGATCTCACAACAAAGAGCAACAGGAGTGGCGTTCACAGATCTCTCTCACTCTCCTGCCTAACCTTTTCTCCCTTTAGGACGAATTGAGCAGATCAAACGTTTAAGATAAAGTTAAAGGTATGACATCAGATTGTTTATCCTCCTCTGGGAAACTCTGTTTCGGCTGCAAACTTAACCACATAAAAGTGTTTCTTTTCCTTACTCAAATCAAGAATGATCTATTGTTTAGGTTTATAAAAGTAATCTTGACTTATCCTGACTGTGATTGGCCAGAGGGTGTGCAGTATTTTCTGATATGTTTGTCTAATGGATCGTCCTTTATTACCATTCTAAACATTCATAGTCAAATTTTGTGCTTACTGTAAGTTGGACTTGAAGAACTAGTAATGTATCCATAAACAACATAAAATTCAATCAAAGTTAAAGCCACGACATGTAAAAAGCCAGTTCTTGGGGAAACAACACCCCACAGTGTGTGGGTGCAGTACCTCTGTTTTAAATCCCAGTGATGCCATGACCCAAGGCCAGCTCAGCATCCGTCTTGCAGCCTTTTATCTCATGAAGCCTCTGCTATGTCATCTATACTAAAAACATCAAGCTACTCTGCTTTGTAGCTTGTAGATATGTGCTGTAGTGCCATAAAGCAAGCCTTACACACGTCTCCACCTCTTGCTTCTGCCCCTGCTGGCTACCAAAAGTTACATAGTGCTTTAAGAAGCATTTGGGGCACCAAGTTAGAAAGACAGAAGAGCCGTTCATGTTAAAAGTCAGTGAATCATCGAAATGATTTAGAAGCTGATATATTAAGGTAGAAAAGTTGCATATTGCGGCAGAAAATGAAGTGATAGAGGTAGAAGAGAGAAAAAAAACTTTGGATTTTGACAGAAGAATTACTTAACAAAACAAAGCACAAACATTTTTTGGCATTTCTTAATAGGTTTAATAGTAATGGTTGTTTTACCTAATGGACAGCCAAGGAATGGCCACAGACAAGCTGATGCAACAAATGAACTGTCAGCCAGTCACTTTTGACCATTTGTCAGTGCTTCACCATCCAGTTTTGGTTTTGGTGTGTACATTGATGGCCTGTTAAATTTTAGTTTTCAGAATCTTTACACTATGCAAATCTGCTTGTCTGATGGACAAATAAGGTGATTGAAACTGAATTGAACAGTAACCCTGATATCTCACATCCTTCCTTCACCATTGGTCAATCAAATTATATCAGCACTTGAAAATGCAAAAAAAGTTATGCCCTAAGGACATATTTATGTAGCCCACAAAGCCTGCTATCAGGTATGCATCTGAGGATGCAGGATGCCAAAGGTAAGGAAAATTATTTGGTAATGTTCACTACCGAGCATTTCTTTCGACCTTGTGTACTGACCGGAGACACATACTGTGCTAATTATAGCCCCCAGCCAGCTTAAAGACATATTTTCCCTCCCTTTGTCAAGTCACATTGGCACAAACCTCCTGACCACAAAGGAGAGCAGGCGGGCTCAGCTAACAAAGCTCCTCCGTTCCTTCAAGGCAGCACGAGAGTGTTTTATTCTGAAGGTGATCTGTTTCAGTTTTGCTAAACTGCAACAGATGCACTCTGAAATACAACAGAGCAATATCAGACAGAGGTACCGGGATTTGTATACAGGCGTCTGTGAGAAGACAACAGGACACTGCTGAGCTGCATCCATGTAGCATCCATCCATGAACAAGTCTTGATATATCAAACTGCTTTCAAGCTTTAATGCAGTTTTTTTAATTCATGCTCATGTGATGGTTCGCTTCCTTTTGTTCTGCGTGCTCATACGGTGCATGCACAGGGGCGGACATAAACACGCATGCACGAGATACACACACACACACACACACACACACACACACACACACACACACAAAAGATGCATGAAGCCCAAAGCCGGGAAATGAAACGGATAAATACTGCTGAGATAACACATACATCAGTGTTTACAATAAAAGCTTGCTACTGCTCAATCAGCAAATACTAACACACACACTGCACACACACACACACACGTCCTTGCCCTTCGCCGCATGATGTCTGCTCCATGTGTCTGACCTTCTGCTACCCTCCTTTTTTTCCTGTGTTTGCTAATTTAGAGAGGCAAAATGTGGTTGATTTACAGCCATATGTCAACATTTTCATGCTACAGCCTGGCTTCTTCACTGCGACACTCTGTTCCTTTACAGAAACCACAGAGCAGGCCAAAGCTGCAGGGGACTCTGGTTAAACAAGCTGAACGCTGCTAAATAAGCCAAACGCTCTTTAACTCACTTTGGTCAGGGATGAAAAGGAAATCTGAGTGGCTGATTAAGTTTTAGGATTCTGCACAAGTGAGAAACATGTTCTCCAAACACTGGTTTCCAGTTTCCAGGTGTGTTGAATGTGCTATGAAGTTAGAACAGAAGGGAACTTCTACCAGTGAAATTTCAACAAGTTTTCAGTGACAGTGTCGCATGTTAATAGCAAAAACAACACAAAACTGTGGCACCAATATTTTTTCCACATGTGGCAGGTAATATACTCAGTTTATAACTTGAAGTACTTCATGAAATGAAACCCAGTTTCTGTTATTATTATTAATGATCAGTGTTTTTTCACCAATTGTCTTTGGATGTATTTATATTCAGTAATTAACGCTCCGTATTCTAGTTTTTGTTAGTAACAGAGCCCACCATGTGAGACTGAAACACATGAGGGATTCACAGCAAACAATAGCTGTTTTTCATCCAGAAACACCAATTATTTTTATATTACCTCACTGATATCAGATTCAATATGTATTGTTCATTCCTTTCTATTACCATATCAGAGTTGTGTTGAGTTCCTGTTAATGCAGACTAAACACTTCCTACTACTGCTGCTGCTTCATGTTAAAAGCATGAATCTGGCGAATCACTGTGTGGCTTTTATTTGGAAGATGTTTAATAAATTCAAACTAAGTTGCACTTGCTTTACCATCAGTAACCACAGGTGTCACCAAATCAGACTAAAATCTGAAACCTTCTAAACTTTTAAGTGCTTGGATATGACTGAAGTAGGGCTGGGCAATAAATCGATTTTACATGGAAATTCGAATTAAGTCATTTGGACAATGTTAAAAAATGAAAACCATGAGAATTGATTTTCCCTTTGACGAGGGTAAATACCATAGCCTATGGCTCTCGCTCAGCTCTGGGCTCTTGTTTTTTATAAGTGAAGTTTGGTGAAAACAAGGCTGGCACTTTATTAATTCCAAACTGGGGGATTCATGTTTGAAAAAAACTGATTAAAATCGAATGTGGTGTGAAAAAAGCGGGGATTTTATTTTTAGGCCATACAGCCCAGCCCTGGAGTGAAGTTGAACTCATTATCAATGAGGCTTGCTATCAAATAAAATACGTAAACCTGACCAGACTATTTGTCCACAGTTAAACACAGGATGAAGCAACAGAACCTTGTTGAACTCAATGATGTGTTTTGATGATGTAGAAACATTTGGGGCATCATGTAGGTCGCTGTGACTCATGAGGAGCTGCTCAATGAGAGGATTGTATTCAGATAATAAACTGACCTACATTAGCTAACAATACTTAAAACAAGTTTAATTAAGCTATGGTCGCCTGCTTGTCACTTTTTATTTTACAGACACCACAGAGAAATGTAATGTGACATACATTATGTGTACAATGGTATCTATATCAACCATGGGGCATCAGGTTCAGCAGTAAAGAACTAGCTGAGAACATAAAAATATAACCTATTTATGCCACATCTATAAATATATAAGAACAGAATGTAAGAATGGAAATGAGAACAGACAGGAAGGTGATTCAACTTACATACCATTTTAAAGCAGTATCACTGATGCAACCTTGCTGTAATGTCGCCCAATGCAATGTAATTACGATTGCTGCTGGAAAGTCTAACCTAGATTCAGCCAGGAATTTTGCCTTTCATTATAGACTTTAAACAATTGTTGCACAAGTGGCACCAGTTATATTTGGGGGTACAGGTTCTGCTCTCTGGGTTCTTCTCTGTATGAATTCCAGCAGTCTGCGAGGGATTCATCAGGGAGCACAATCAAACCCCAGGGGTGTCACAACAGAGCCCAGCAGACACATATCACGGAGATATGAAAGACAAAGCTTCAAGAGAAACGCCTCCAGAAACAGACGACAGGAGACACGCTGGGGAAGATGGGATGGTAGAAGGAGTCAACAGCACAAACCAACGTGCAGCAGAGCATCAGGTACGAAATATATAAAATTATTCATGGTGAAACCTGTGATTGGAGTGGAAGAAGAAAAATACTGGCAGAGAAATCTGATTGTGGTGGGCAGTGGCGGAAGCAGGCAAGGTTATAGTAGCAGGCAGGAACCAGCCCCTGCTGCTGTTTCGTAATCCATGCCAACAGTCAGACAATGTGTGCTTCTCTGCAATCCGAGTGCATGCTTCCCCCAATCCTAATTGTATATATAAAAAAGTGCAGGCAAAAAGGGGAACATCCCAACAAAAAATAATCCTGCGAGACAGATGGATCGGCCTCTTAATAAGATAAAATGCTGAAAGCTTTATTTTGATAAAGGCCCGATTTTCTAACACAAAAAAGTCACAAGCTTTGCAAAATAAATTAAAAGCACTATTGAAGCAAACTTGCAGACAAACAAAATGTCAAATAAATACCAATAAAGCACACTCTATGGCTGATAACCTTCCAACTGAAGTGCAATCCAAATGAGAGGAGACAAGCTGGTTGATGCAGTCTGTCACCTGCCCCACACTGTTTGGGAGTAAAGTCTCCCTGGTCTAGAAAGCAAGGAGATATTCAATTTGAGGACGGGTCCCTCACCTTCACTGCTGCTCTTCCCTCCAGAGCCTCTCCAGCACGCTTCAGTGGAAATGACTCCAAATCACACAGCAGCCAGATGCTCCTTCTTCCTGGCCTGAAACACCCCAGTCTGTAGCCTGGAGTTCAAACCATGATCCCAGTGAATGTATCTTACATATTCTGCAGAGGCTGCACCCCTCTGCAATTCATCGTGCTGTTGTTTATAGTCCTGAGATCTTTTATTTCTCACCAGCGATGTATTGATAAGATTCTCCGTTTTTAACCTTTAATGATTCAGGGAGGCCAGACTGCACACATATAATCTTCTTCAGAAATGCTTGGCTTCACATTCAAACCGTTCACACCACCTCAGCAAAAGTGCTGTCATTTATGCATCAGCTGCTGTGTGGCTCCAGTGGCGCAGCTGGAGGTTTTCCGAACCTTGCTTTAGGCTGATACTCAAAGATATTTGGAAAAAGAAAGGCAGGGTATTATAGAGCTCAAATCTCACATCTCTAAGGACCACATCTAGGCTACCACTGCCCATACATTTCACTATTAGTTTTGAAGTCACAAAAGAAAATTTGGAATAGAAGCTTTCATTACAAAGAAATAACTAACTTTACATTCTGTCGTGCCAGTACACAGATTAGAGGCAGAGAACTTTCAAAGCCTCATAGAAGACCTCGTGGGAGATTATCAGAGCTGTGAGTTTACAGTAAAACACAGTGCAAGTTCTCTAACTAATTAAGTGCACACATGCACTCAAATGAGAGCACAGTTCAAAAGACCGACTACAAAATATCTTGACTTAAAGATGTTTGTTCTAACAAATACAATCTGAAGTGCTCCTATGACCCCGGCACACACGCAAATTATAGCTGTGCATGTGCACGCACACTAATCTTTTATTCACTGTCATCCAACCTTAAAGAACTGGAATAAGACACAAAACGGCCTTTAACCTTCTTTTGCAGCAATTCAAGAACAAGAATGACTCAGATCCGAGAGTGCGCTGCTGAGTGATCAGATGAATGGAAATTAATGAGGAGAATCCCAACGTGATTTCCCTCCTTACTTGGTCAATCTACTCTC
>JAQLOL010000004.1:6771497-6785896 GCA_029783665.1 Naso thynnoides
TCCTTACTTGGTCAATCTCCTCTCTTTTTCATATGTAGCTGCACACAAGAGACAGTTTTCTTTACAGTCATTATCCATCTGTCAGAAGTAATTATGACTTCAGGAGCAAATGCCAAACCTTCCTACTGAGACCTGACTGATACAATCCATCAAGTCTGCAACAATGAAAGAGCTGGTGGGTCTATCACTGACTAAGATGAGGTTGTGATGGCGAGATTTTGCCTCATTAATTCATGTGTCTCTTTCTACACGCTGACAAATATAAAAGAAGATCAAATGTCTACAGCTTTGCTAGCAGCTGTATGAGACACAGCAGTATGAGCAAAATACTAACCTCAGCATGCTCACATACAGTGAAAATGCTTATTATCATAGCATAGTCATGCTACTGGTTATCATGCTCTCCATCTCAGTTTAGCATGTTCGCATGCCATCAGTTTCTCTCAGATTTGAATCCCTCCGTCAGTTGTAAAGATTTTTCCCTTCACAAACTAAAAATGTCAGCATCATGGTGAAAACCAGAGGATTCACCAATGCCTGCACAAAATCTTATGCCAATCCATCAAACTCTAATATTAGACCACCAAACTGACTGACATTGGCTTGCCTAGAGCCACACTGCTAGCTTGGCAAAAAAGCCAAGGTGCAAATGAGACGCATTCGAGCCAGATGTTGACGGGCAAATGCATCCAACTCTCCAAGATGCATACACGGAGTACATCTCAGTCCTCTTAATTGCATCCATATTTCCCTCACCTGAATCTCTCCTTTGCTCTCATCCCATCAAGGATGCATGAAGAGACGCAAGGAAAAATGGGAGTAGAGAGAAAACGTGAAACTATGTTTTTAAGACAAGAGACATCCTGCCTGTAAGTGTATATGATGGGTGTGGGCCTCAGGAAGATTAGCTGATTGCTATATTATCAGCTAATGTGGATCCTTTAAATAAACAAATAAACAAATAAATCCTTTCCTCTGAAGCATCACATCAGTCAATCTTAACAGCTGTTAAGATTTTTAATGGAGTTTTAGTCCGCACATGTTGCCCGTGCTAGTACTAATAAGTAGTCTCACTGCCAGAGCAGCAGCATTTTCTCTCTGTGGCTTGTTACGTGTTTGACACCCGCACATGAATAACAACCTGCATTCTATATTTATAATGTGAATTGCTCAGTCACAGGAATAATTCTTACAGACAGAATGCATAATGTATTATTTATTTACTATTTGTATCTTTACTTATTGATATTCTAATTCTGAATTTGTTATGGTGTTTCCACAACTCGTCAAGCTGGATGGAATATTTGTGTTTATGTTATTCATGTGTCCCTGCGTTTGCTGTTTCAGTTTGGTAACACTGGCTGTCTTATTTCATTTTCCACGTCCTGTCAAGCTCCCTCCTGTGTGACTGTTTGCCCCGCCCACACATTTCACCTGTGTCTCATTGTTTGAGTATTTAAGTCCAAGGCTGTTGTCGAAACCGGCTACTGCATACTACATACTGCATACTGCATACTATATGTACTAGAGTCTTCTAGAGTTTTGGTTGTAACGTTGCAGCATACTGCGTTGTACGCGAGGTAAACTGGTCGGATGCATACTGCGGATTTCCTCCAAATCATTATACATCATACTACATGCTACCTTTTGGTCAAATCAGTACATACTGTTAGTTCAGTGTGCAAAACAGCCATTGTCTTTCCCTCCTTTATTGTCAGTTTGTCTGTCCATCTGTCCTGTCTCTGTTCCTCTGTCCTGCAGTTTTGTCCTTGTTCTGACTGTTATCTTCATGCTATTCCCATTTGTGGTTTATTTCAGGTTTTTGTATTCTCTTCTTAGTTTTCTGGACTATGTTTTGTTGCTCCCATAGTTACTATTTTTTGTAACCTGTATCAGCTTTTATGCATTGAAGCTCACTCTTTTGTTCCTCTTCTTTCGTGTTGATGTCTTTGCTTTGGGTGCTTTTTTAAAAATCCTGCCAGGTGCTTTTTAAACACTGGAAAATATTATGCTACTTGATTCAGGGCAAACTGAAATGATGTAGGTCATATTATCAGCCTAAGATGTGACATAATGGAAATGACAATAATTAAAAGTAAAAAATGTTTCATGCTTACAGACTCCTACTCTCCCTGCCTTTAATTAAATCCATAATAAAAGTTAGAGGGGGAGATAACAAATCATGAAGAGAAAAAACCTTCTATTAAATGAAGAATGTTGTTTGCAATCCTTTTGTTGTACTAGATGGAAAGTCCAACGAATAAAGGCATATAAAAGGAATACCCTTGAGTTTATATGTCAGGTCTCAGGTAATGTAGGCATCTGGTTGGGGCCAAGCTAAGGAGAGGAAGGAAGCAGAAAATAATGGCCAAGACACGTTATCAAGATTGTTATCTTCCTAACAGAGACACATAGGCATAAGTGACTACAAAAATCACATTTGGGTTTTACATCGATACGAGACACGTGTAAACAAGGCCAATGATCCAAAACAGCTATTTATTGTTGGTGTTTGGATTTCTGCAAGTCATTTGAATCTAGACTGCCTTTTTTCTAAACCATGTTGTGTATAAATAACTCTAGTTATTACTTTCCTGTATTAAAAACACAAAAAATAAAATACTCTTTAAAGTCCTCACAGAGGTTGATATCTATTCCCACCACTTTTGAGTATTCTTCCATCATAAATCTTGGCTTTTCAAAGGTCTGGATTTAAGAATTAATGCTAAAATGTGCCTTGCCACTCTAAGTCAAAAGCAGCCAAATGCATTAGGAGAGATACTCACTCCTGTACATGGAAATGTGTGCCACACTGGATTATAGCGTCTGTCTAGTAACCGAGGGACTGTAATGGGAATTGGAAGATTAGCCCTTTACCCTGCAAAGAGAATGAGCCACATCTCTCCCTTCTCTTCATCTCTCCTTTCTCCTCCCTCCCTCTCGTTTTCTGGCAAAGTCCTGACTCCAATAACATGAAACACAATGCCAGCTGAGGACCAAATTTTCAGAAAGACCTTCGCTGGCCTTAAGACTAAGGACACTCAAATTGCTGTGACAAGGCACTGGGAGCAGGATTTTCCATTTCCTACTGCAGTCCAAAATTAGCATAACTGTAATACTGCCCGAGGTCAAATTTCTTGTTCTAGAAAAGCTGCTCCCAGCGACGAGGCGGCGTAATTAAGACCCAGTCAGACTTTAGTCCCAGCTGCTGTTTGCCTTTGAACATAACGCGGCAGTTACACGAAAACACCACACACGCTCACATGCACGTTTACACACTTCCACAAATGTGCGGGTAGACCTTCTGTTTTAGATGTTTCAAGCTTCAAACGTCTCTTTTTTGGTTTATTCTTCATCACTGGCATAGAAACAAACATCACACAGGAATCAGACAGTAGATGGAGGAGGAGAAAAAGCAGACAGCTATTGATGTGCTTCAGTGTGGGCCCACCAAGAGTCCGGCAGTCACCAACCACAGAAACTGATAACTCAGCCCGTGACTAAAGGCTTCCCTCGCACCATGAGAGCTGCTGAATGTTCGCAAAGTTGCAGAATGACTGCACAGGGTGGGTGCATTACATGAGACGTTACTGCTGATGCTGTAGCCGAACATGCATTTTTTTCAAGCCTTAACAGTTTAAATATCAGCAAGAAGAGAGAAGAGAAGATATACTTTGATTTATCTGTAACAGGCCAATATCAGCCAATAACATCCGCAAATCGATATGTATCGGTCAGACTCGGGCCCTCAGGATTTTGAACACACTTTTGCGCACTGAGGGTGAGAACAATATATGAGGTGTGGATGTACAAAAAATGACTTTGGGTTTTAAAAACTCCACATTGATTAATAATCATTGAATCCAGCTACCACCGTTTCTGTCAAAACACAGAGCTATGCCTTCCATTCTCAATGCAAGACTATATATCTGCTTGAGCTGCATTTTATATCAGTATGAACAAATGCACTGCATTTCCAAGTGAATGTGAAATACTGAAGGTGACGCAGCAGCTACACTCTTCACTGTGCTTTCTTTCATGCATGTAAAGCTCAGATGGCTCCATTCAATGCACGGTACATTTGGTGCACATTGGAGATGTAGCATTTCAGTTGGCCTCACTTAAACTAATAGAGGGGAAGCGACGTGATTCATTTGCTGTTCTCCTAAAATCTTACTTAAGCCTCAAAGGGCTGAGGAGCAGAACAACAGCATCATTCTACATCCAACCATCCATCAATCCTGAAGAAAGTGTCACAACAGAAAACTAAATCCACCATCTCAAAGATTACTCTTTACAGGCACTGACTCTAAATGATTTTTACCTTATAGCATTAATAGTGGATTTTGGTTTTAGAGACTCAGTTAAAAGCTCATTTAAGTCATTTTTGCCAAACTAATTTGTTGGAAAAGTTCCTGCATTTACGAAGCCCTCGGCGTAAAACTTATGAAAGCTTGTACATTAATGATGAGATCATGACATTTTTATACTTCTCTATGTGCGATATTTGACAGCATTTAGTTGCAGTGGTGGCTTCCGGTTGCATGAGGCACTTTAATGAAGATTTTGCTTTCTGGGCCATTTTTGCTGCTATTTCTATCCTGTAATAATGTATGTGGTGTCAAGATTCAAAGTAAGCTGTGGTACTGTGCTGTATGCAAAAGTGAGGTTTCTATAATGTGAATACAGTATATAGTAAATTAGTGATTTCAGACAAGCTTCAGGAGTTTTGATATTAAAAGGAGGTGGAAAACCATAACTATCACTGTATGTAGTGCAATATAGTGCAATAACCCTGCAACAAAGAATATTTTTATATCAGGTCGTACAATTGTTTGTTTGGCTTCTAAACTGAGGCTTGTTTTGGTGTTTCTGGTTCCATTTCAGACGTGCACGTTATGTTAAATGAAAAAGAAGAGGAAACAGAATCCGGTTTCCTCCATTTTGACGGATAGTAAAAGTACTTCAAACAGCACTGTAAGTGGAGCAGGAAAGCTGCACGTATGCCAGGTGTTCCCAGCAGTCTGGCTGTCTGATAGGACGAGCAGATGTTGCTGTGAGCTGCAGCCTCCCATAAAGATGCTCTGCTTGTCTTCATTCAAATCGAATGGAACGCGTGCCACTGGTTTCAATTTTGTGGGCTTGCTAGAGTAAGAGTTTTATTTGTATTGTTTACTTCGTGGTCTTGTTGTGGTTACTCTCTATCTGTTTAGTTCATACATGAGAACATTCAGCCTGGGAATCTTAAGATACGACACATTCTCAACTCTGACCTTTCTGAAGGAGAGACTACAAGACTCGTCTTATTGGCTATCCATCTGATCTGCATCGCAACAATAACACTGCAAAACGACCACTCTGAAATCAATGACACTGCAGCACTCTTCATCCCTGCTGCCACCCCCGACTCTGCTCCATAACAACACCCTCCTTGGCCTGCCTCAACACTTCCTCCTGTTTCTCCTGTCAGTTTCCTCCGTTCTTCATCGCTCTTGTTCTTCTTTCTCTGGTGATCTCTGTCACAAGTGATTACATCATTTTCCCTGTTCGATAGTTGCAGGCAAACCAATAAAACTGCCTCCACTCTGTTGTGTTGAAGAGTCTGTGTGTGTGTGTGTGTGTGTGTGTGTGTGTGTGTGTGTGTGTGTGTGTGTGTGTCATGCTTTTCCATGAGGGTCTGTTAGTGTGAAGTCTGAGTGTGTGACTGTGCGTGCCTGTGTGCATACATATTTGTGTGTGCACGTGAGTGGCCGTTGGCCATGCATTTGAAACGTATCTATCTCCAGGCAGAGCTTAGCTGCTGAGCTTTGATCACATATGCCTTCCTGAAGCACATAAGGTTGAGCGCTAAACGGAGAAACCATCTGCCAGCTAACATTTCCCAAAACTCTGCTCTATGCTTCCCAGAACTTTCAAGAAAACGTCTGAGCAACAACTGTGGTACTAACAGACAGAGTAGGGATGAATCTTGAATAAGAATTAAATTCTAATAGAGCCAGTGATTTAAATATAAGCTTTCTGAATGATAACAGGCATGACTGACCTTTCCTGATATGAGATCTGCTTTTTCCTGCAAGTGACTGCAGAAATTTATTAGAAGCTCCATATTACATGGTAATTAGAGTTAAAAATGATGGAAAAGAGTCATTTTATTTTAAATTGAAAACCAAGTTCCGGCTACAGGCTTTGGGAAGAATTAGAAAATTATTAAAACTGAGCAGGTTTTCAAAACTTTGCAAAAGACTGATCACAGCAGTATCATTCCCTGTGGCTCATACTGTACACAACTTTTCAAACAAACTGAAAAGTCAAATGAGTCTAGAAAAGAGAAAAAAATACACTTTGATTTCAAAAAAGGCCTGCAGAGAAAAAAAAAAGCTGCTGCAGAAAAACTTCTGCACACAGCCAGTAAATTGTGTCTGTCTTTTTATATTCCCCCAGTCATAGTTTTGCATTTTTCTTTAAACAGATCTACACTGACTGAGTCTGTAGTCTAAACATTTGACTCATTATAACAGCTGATGTAAAAGCCTCCTTCCAGTTATTTTAAAGATGGTTTTGTAGTGACATAATTAAATTGTTCCTCTTTAGCTTCTCGTACCATCTACATATGGGTAAATTAGTGTAAAGCTGATGCGTATTTCCTGTCGTTCAGGTAGTGCAATGTTTGACACCGTTAAATCCCAAATTAACTTCATTTAGCTCATAAATTCTGTATTTGTGCAGTGCCATGAATCACAAATCACTCCTTGACAGAGGAAGAGGAGCTAATTCGGCTTTACTCTTGCAAAGAACATTTTCCAACCTACATGCCTTATACATGCTGACACTCCATTATGACCAGCTGAGCTCCATTTAAAGCTACAGAATGAATGCTGAAAGTAATGAGTGCATACATCTACATTTCCTATGTTTTCTCACAATCAGAAATGAGCCAAGAGAAGCAGTGTGCTCACTCCAGTTTATGAGGTTTAAATGGGTTTTCAGTGGATTTAAACACCAGTCATGACTAACAAAGAGCATGTCTGTCCTGTTTGATCACAGGGTATGCTTTCAGAACTGTCACTTTTGTCTGTTATTGACAAAGCATGGTAATAAAATCTAATGCTAAAGATCATGTATTAAAATGCATGATCATAACAGTACAAAAACCATTAATCAATAAAATTAAGCAAATTTGAACATCAATTTAAATCATCACACATGATAGTTTGCTGCTCTTATATCACCAAGTGCATTTCCAGCCACCAGTATCAAGGCTTTTTTTAAATTTGTGCACTGAGCAATTCAAGTTTAAGTAAAGTGCTTCAAGAAGCATAGAACTACACACAGAAAAATTGCTTTGCATTTAAAAGGAAATTAAAACAAAGGGAAACTTGATTTGGATACCTACAAATACTTTCTAGCATTTCAACAACTTAACAGTTGGTTAATTGTTGGTTTATTGACTGTTTGCATATACATCATTGAATATTTGTTGAACATTGTTGGTTAACTAAATACAGTTACGGTAACATTTAGAAACAGTTACATTTTGCCTTACAGCTCTTGAAATTTTACAAATACTTCATAAACTCTCTGTAGGCAGATTATCCCCATGAAGTGTCACCAAACAAAGCAACAAGCACACAACAACAAAAAATTAAAAATAAATTAAAAATACAGCAACAGCCTTGATCACAAAACAAGAATTTATGTATCAAATATTTTGGGAAGCCACAGAAAAACAGTGTTGTTTACGCCCTCATGCAAATGAGCTGACAGTTGTTGCAGTGCAGACTTCAGGTATTTAGGATGTTTGTTCCACAAGTGTGGAGCATAGAAACTAAAAGCTGCTTCGCCTTGGTCTGCTTTGATCCTGGAAAGAGTGTGTGAGCATGTCCCAGATGACCTGAGGGGTCTGGATGTTTCATAACAGACCAGTAAATCAGAAATTTGTTTGGGCCTGAGGCTGTTAAGTGTTTTATAGACAAGTAAAAGGATTCTGAAATCTATCCTTGGACACACATGAAGCCAGCACAGCGCTGGTGTAATGTGCTTCACTCTCTTGGAAATAATCAAAGTCTGATGAAAACAGACTTTATGAGTTAATCAGAAACATTGTGACATTTGTCACTCAAGTTTCAACTCTGCTGAAGAGACTCAAAGTTACTGTGGACGGAAAAAAACAGATCTGTGAGGAGCAAGAATACTTTTAAAGGAACCCTGGCCGATGAAAAACTTTTAGGTTTTATTTGAACTCCTCACTTTGGGCTCACAGAACATGTGATGGATATGTTTTGACAGACTGATTCGACAATTAGAAAATAATAACAATTGAGTGTTAATTAAAATGACCAATAGTAGCATTACTAAAGAGTAAAATCATACCGAAGAACGACAAGACTTATTGAATAAACTGTCCCTTTAATGTTACACCTCCATGACCCTTAAAGGAGCATACCAGTCTATTTTTGACTTCTCAACCAGAGATCGCCCCTGTCTTCTACAAATGTTATTGCTAAAATTGGACCATGTGTATACTTTAGTAGCTCTCAGGATGCATTTTTAAACCACATTCACTGCCATTTATGTTAAAACTGGATATAGAAAGACTAGAAGACACGTGAAAGTTGTTAGGTGTAGGTAATTCACCATTCTTAAGAGAATGTCTGTGTTTATTTGGTAAAAAAAATCACTGAGTGAGAGAGAGAGAGAGAGAGACAGAGAGAGAGAGAGAGAGAGAGGGGAGCCTTGGGGACAAAAGTTATTATGCCTGGAAAAATAGTTCCTTAATTACAAGTGCTGCCTTCCTAGTTCGCATATGAGGGTGAAGAAGGATTTTTGCACAGAAATCTTGTTCTTTTTAACTAACGGCGTCACACATTTTCAGGTACTTTCTGTAACGCTTATGAATATGGACAAAATTTAAACAAACACAGTATCCCACAGATAAAGCTATTTTGGGAAAAATACGCGGGGTTTAGATTGTCTATGTGGCCGACAGTGATGAAGGACAATGACATGTAGTTACACTGGTATGGTCCTTCAAAAGAAATGGCCACAGTTTGTTTTTATACAGGCACGGTGGGTCTGACAGGTGTGTAGATGGTGTGGACATGTAGGCAGGTGGAATGATTCTTTGGTAGTGACGGCCTGCATTCAAAGCATCAACATTGTGATGGTGGCGATGGAATGAGTCACTGCAGCTGTGCAAGAGGAGGCCAATGTTGCTACCTCTGTGAGTGAAGGTGACGCTTATAATTCATCAGGCTACACTGAGTCATCAATAAAAAGAGACTGGAGGCTTCAGTTTCTGTGTCCCGGCCATTTGCTCATCTCTACCGCACTCCAGCTGACGCTCTCTGTTACCCTGGCTGGACTTCAGAGTTGCATAATGTCCTCTTTAGGTATGTGACGAGTGTGTGTGGTCATGCGAAAACACATGAATCAAAATAAAGCAAGACTCATAGCCACATTCGGCCAATCCAAACATCTTTGGCGCTGTCAGCGAAGATTCACAAGCATGCCCATTGAGTCCCATGAAGCGGCATTTTTCACAAAAATGAGTCACAAGTTGCAAGGGACCACAGTTCTTGTAGCGTGTGCCAACATCCTCCCCTGTGGGTCTGGTTTTTTTTTTCCCTGACAGTGATTGTGGATGAAAGGCGCTGTCTGCTTGGGTGCCCGTGGCCCCAAGGCCTGGGTGCACCGAGCAGGCAGCCTCTCTCAAACATCCAGCACGTGTCTTATCGATTTTCAAGCAAACCCGGGTTCATTTCACTGCCACTGCTGAATCACTGTTACAAAAACTACAGCCAGGAGCAGCTGTATCCACCGTAAAATTTTCATGTAAACTGCATGGTGGGGTTTCAAAGCCAGCTCAGTTCTCAGTTCATTAAAAAAAATATTTCAGCAGACATATACTTATCCTAAAACACTATTAGTAGTTGTAAATATCTGAATGACTGTCCGCAAACTTTAGTCATTACTTGACATTTACTGTAGTGTTTTAAGCATCGCGTTGAGCGAACAAAATTTGCAGCTTTAATTGCAAATGATCAAGGACACTCGAAATATGCCAGCAAAATGACAGAAGAGCAGGAAAAACATGAGTCATGTACTTAGTCATGAGGCACATAAAAAAAAAAAAAAACATGCTTTTGAAACCTTCTGCATACGTGACAGCTTTTAAACAACACGACTCAAATGAAAGCACAATGACTTAAAAAAACAGCTCAAGCTTAAGGCTAGAATCCAGTGTTGAAACCACACATAAGATTATTCTGTTTAAATATCAGCACTGTGCAGAGCTCGGTTTATGCTGTTGTTTTAATACCAGGGCAGTATATAAATGATTCACAGAAGTGAAACAGCATTTTACATGAGGCAAGACACACTGCTAAGAGTGTTCCCAGTGATATATCTGCTTTTTTCCTTCAAAATGAACAGAGATTTCTGGAAGGTGTGATTTTTAAAGTAATGCAAAAAAAAAAAACCCCGCTCTTTTAGGTGCAAGCACTGAAAAATTAAGTTGAATGGGGGATAAACACATGACAAGTGAGGGCAAGAGGCTGAGCGATGTTTTATACCACCACATTAATCCCCATCTCCCTCTCTCTCTCTCTGTGGCTCATCCTCTCTCTCTCTCAGCATCTTTGCTTAGTAGCACACACTAATCTGAGATAATAGCTCAATTGCAGGCTTCTTAATGATCACTTTGGGCAAGCCGGCTTTAAGACACGCAGACACAAGGCAGAGGGCTAGTGGGACCAGTGACCAAACAAGCACAAACACACATGTGGATTCTACACAGAGGCTGTATCAGAGCAAAGGCATCTGATAGTTTAAGACACCTGATGCCAACAAATGCACTAATCACCACAGTAGGTACATCCTGGGAGAAAATGTCCAGTCTAGTGGCCGGACTGAATTAGCACCTAACAGATGATGAACTGCCTGACGAGAATTAAATTTACTCTTACATGCATTTTTGCTAAGAAATCAGTACATATATCTCTTGAATTGTGTATTTTGATGTATTTACATTAAGTTAATTTCCATTTAAATATAAATTATTATAGCATCATAATGTCATTACCACTGGGGGGGGGGGGGTATCTGGAGAAAGCCCACGCAAGCATGGAGTGAACATGCAAACTCCACAGAGAAACCCTGGACCTCCTTTCCAAATACTTGGCAGGAGACCAAACGTTTTGACAAACTTTATTCCGAACATCAGTGCAGTGAACATTACACACTTCACTTATGAGTTACTTAATTATGGACAAACTATGTAAATACACCATCTTCCATCTTAAATCACTAGTCCAAGCACTGTTGTTCTGCCTTAAGAAACAGTTTTAACATCGGTGCATACTGAAAAACATATCCACTGATATCTGTGATAGATCAGTGTTGGTCAATAAAGTCTGCAAAACGAAACATCAGTTGGGCCCAATAGAACACCCACATGGTTGTAGCTTAGAGGCTGTTTCCACAAATATGTCCACTAACAGTTTTATTGTCTTTTTAAAAATGGATAAAATGAGTGCAATGGCTGCTCGTCTCATTATTATTATTTTTTTTACATAGATAGAACTTCAACTCCAGTTTGACTTTCACAACTCTTATATTCTCACAAACTTTCAGAGCTTCTTACTTAAATGAAAAATGATCACAGGAACAGATAATAGAGTAAAGTTCAGTTTAACTTACTCCATTATATAAGTTGTCTTCAAACGTTTGCTTCTTCCAGGCTATTAAAAAATTGGTACACTAATTAAAGCTCTATCATGATTGTGTGAACCGCAATTGAGTGAGTTAACAGAACATAAAATGACCACAGACCCAATGGAAAGCATGCCTCATTGCGCGGAGCGATAAAGGCATAATCCTTTCCACGCTGTGTACAGTTGTCAACAGCCGCGCAGATTACGGAGAGACTTTGACTGGAACACAAACAACCTCGACGACTCACCCTGCAGGTCAGAATTATTCCTTTCCCAACTTTCTATTACTTTAACTTGACTCTTTTCTGATTCCGCCCTCTTTGTTTTTCCACATCACATCATCAACAATCCCTCACTTCCCAGCTGTCAAACACATTACTTCACAAAACAGACAAGCAGAAGCAAAGACTGTGGGGGGAAAATGCACAAGCATAAATCAAGACATGTTTTCAGCACAGGTAAGTCTAAACCAAGAGATGATGGGTTTCTCTCTTCTCCCGAAACCTCTGTGACACAAAGCAGAATAGCATCTGATTATTCTCTACTCAACAGGTGGCCTAACTTTACATTACTTCACAGTTTATAGAATATTGCTGTCAGCTAGCTTGGCTGGGTAGTGTCCACACAGAATTGAGAAAAACATCTTGCCAGAGCAATGACAGCAAAGTCTTAAGTACTCCAAAACTAGACTGGAAGTGTTTGTGCTCCTGCCACCCATGACTGCCAAAAGAAACAGAGCCACAACACAGCAGCAAGTTTCACTGTCGACTCCAAATTTAGTTTTAGCTGGTTGCTGACATGAGAGGAGAGGAGAGGAGAGGAGAGGAGAGGAGAGGAGAGGAGAGGAGAGGAGAAGAGGGTCTGACACAGATGCTGTAGACAGGACTGGGGCCATATCAGCTCCAAGTTGGTATGTTTACACAGAGATTCGAGTCACACATGACTTAAGTGAGCATTAGAGATGTCTGTTGGAGATTTCTGACAGCAAACCCTTGTCTCTCTTTGAGGGGAAGACTACAGATGAGCAACAGATAAGCAAGACAAAAAACAAATCTCATATTATGAGGCCCAATTGCTTTCAGCCCCAATTGAACAGCTTGAGTCTCAATTTTCTGTCATTGCATCCAATGCATTACTGAAAGCACTTTACCACAGGAAATGGTAGCAATTTAAAGTTAAAGTAGTAGAGCAATTGTGACTGTAGTCAAGAGCTGAAAATGTAGCAAGAAAAGCTAAGGTGCCCTTCAGTAAACATGACATTACATGAGAATCTCTACGTCCTCAACTGGTGTCAGACGTAAGCTGAGCAAAAAAACAGCAGAGGTTTCGACACTGTTGATTTAAAGCATTAAATAAGTATTAACCCAGCGTGCAGGGATCCTTTTTTCAATTCTAAAACTTAGTGTGTTGGAAGAACTTAAGTCACAGCACTGCAGCAGAGGAGGGTGCATCCACTAAAAGGCTTTGGAATAAAGAAATTAACTGTAACTGCAGGGGGCGTGGGGGAGCGCCAGCAGTTTCAAAAATGAGTTTGCCTCAGAAGGAGTTGTGGGGATTTATTAGGTAAAAGAACACAAAGCGAGGAGGCTCACAGTTTGCTGCTGACGCTGCATCACAGAGCCAAACAAAAGAGCACTTTGAGCTCTACATGGAAATGTGAAATGCCTGCCTGCAGGTACAGATGTTAAATTCATGAACAGGGATGAAATAAATCGTTATCATATCAAGGGATGAAGAAGAAAGTCAAGCGGACACGCCGAACTTTGAGGGTAGCGCAGATAGATGGAAAGTGGGTGATATGCTGCTATAATCAGGATGAGGATTAAATGGCGGCTCCATGTCAGAGTTGGCACAAATCTGACTTTGAGAATTCAAGGCAGAATTCTTTTCTTGCCTCCTCTGCTGTCAAGCTCCAGACGAGGCGAGAGGCAGGTGGCTCTGCAGCTCAACCCCCCCCCCCCCCGACATGTAGCAAGACAACCAGTAAACAAAATATACCGTTTCTGTTCTGGTTTATGTGCATTCAGCTTTCCAATTATCTGTCAGAACAAGTGCTCAGTTCATTGTTCAGCATTCATACGTGTTTATGGATGTATGTATTTATGCGCTAACGCGTTTGGTCCACGCTTGTGTCCATGCATACTTATAGGCAGTATGCATGGACACAATTATTAGGCATGCATGTTTGAATGTATGGGTGCATGCGACGAGTGAGTGGTCAGCGGGGAATAGAGTTTGGATGATGGGGGATGGGGATGGGAGTGCAGTCCGGGGGTGGACCAGTGGGGGATGGGGTAAAAAGGAACAGGGTGGAGGATGGAGGAGCATCGTCGTATGTATGATACCAGTCAGGGCAATATCAGCGTTTCAAAAGCTTTCCACCTGTTCTGTGTGACAGAGTGACTACAAACGCCAGTCAGGTTAGAAATAAGGTGACACCGGCATGATAAATAAGTAGCTGCGGCAAAGGTTTCTTCCTGTCAGCATCTTTTCATAACCCTGGTCTGTTGCACACATTCAGTCACAGGATTCCTGAGCCTGTCATTGTGTTTTAAAATAATTCATTGTGAATACAAACAGAATAAAAATTGAGATCATCCATTCAACCACTCAGAAACTTAATTTAAAAATGCAAAGAATTCATAGTCAACAAGAGCGTGTAATTCCTGTACAGGATTTACTGTGTGT
>JAQLOL010000004.1:6812018-6822377 GCA_029783665.1 Naso thynnoides
CAAAATTAAATTTTACCAACCTTTTATTATTATTATTATTATTATTATTATTATTATTATTATTATTATTATTATTATTGTGTGTGTATGTGTGTGTGTGTGTGCGGGCGTGTGTGTTCACTCAGAGCAATGTTATACCGTAAAACACCAAGGAAAATCCGACAATGACGCCAAAAAAGCACTAATTTTCTTTGTTTTAGCATAGTTTTCTTTTAGATTTGTTGATATTGATCAGTAGCCCAACTCTAGTTTAAGTACCAGTACAAACTATTGTCTTCCTACACAGGAATGTCCCTGTGAACACTGAGCAAGAGAGAGAATGTGTTTCAAAGAACGCTTTAGGAGAAAAGGGGAAAAGTTGCTGAGGGCAATGCGCACAGGGATAACTTACATAGGATATTATACTGTAATATAGCACAATAGCCTATTACAAACCCTACATTACGTATGGGAGAAACACATTACAGTTATACATTCTGTTATTTCAATTTCAGTTCCTTGTGATTTAAAACTTAATTTAAAACTTAGCTTAATGATGAAACCTGTTATATCTGTTTCTGCATTTGCAAGAAAATGCAACTTTTAAATAGCATTCACATTATCACTGCATAATGTTTTAACCATCCCCCTCATTTAGACCTCATCACAGCTTCAGCCAACAGGGCACAAATATCGTCCTTTTGTGTAAAGATAAAGCACAGCTTGAATAAACTGATTCATACAGAAAGAAATTTTAACAACATTAGTTAAACACTGCTGTATTTTCTGACTTAAATGTGGTATACCTTTATTATTGACAACTGAACTGACAGAGAATGGTGGTGGAAAACATGCCAGTGCAGCCTCACTTATCGACTGCTCTGTTATAAGGTCAGCTGAAGCACTGCCTCCATACAAATATTGGTCCAAGCCCTCCACATTAACCCTCAGCTGGCAAGTGTAGAGCATCAGAAAAGCCGAAATATCAGTGAAGATTTCCCTTGGAAAGTGGATATAGATGCTTTTCTTAAGTATAGTTGTACCCAAACCCACAAGGCTGCAGCATTATAAGGTGTGGTGACACAAGTGCGTTTACACAGATTACGGGTACTCATTTCCGGTTTTAGGGACTGAAGGGTAGTTGTAACAAATATAACTCCTTTTTCATATTAATCAATTTTTTTGGCCACTTAGAGGCAACAAAATTTAAACACAACACTTACATAAGCGACTCGTGATAATATTGCAAACATGAGCAAACAGATACGCATTCAGCTGACTTGAAGCAAATTTAGTATTTGAGAGATATTTGTGTCCATCGAATGAGTGCAGGTCCAAGACTCATTCTCCCTGTAGCCCTGTTTTGGTTTTCACCAGCTTCTTAAGTGAATATGTGGCTCTTTTTTATGGAAACAGCTGCCTGCAGCATCTGGAAACAAGGCTGGTGAGAACTTTGAGGGTAAAACAATTTTGGTGCCCAAACCAAAAATTGGCACTAGCTCTTTTTGGTTGTCAAGTAAACATATTTTTAAATGCATTGTTAATATTTTTTATTATTATTATTTGAGGGAAGAAAGAGGGTCTTCATTGAAACATCATAAATATGTCTCAGCTGGCTGGAAGGTTGAATCGGTTTCCGTGTTTGACTGACAGTTGGCAGTTGCTTGACTGCCAGTGTTGCTGCATACAGAATGAGAGACAAAGCTGCCATTTACAGTAGCCATGGGCAGACAGCATCTTGCTAACTGGTCCAAAGTGATTTTTGTGGATACATTTACATGCTGTTTAATGCGCTACAGCTGAGGGGCTTATTAGCTGTCGAGTTTATAAACTTATGCTAGCAGTGCACTTTTCCCCAGTGAATGTTTGTTTGCTGCAGGCTCAGGCATATGTTTATGTTTGTAAGTAAGAGAGTAGTGCTTTAGCATGAAAGCTAAGCTAATGTGAGCTGCTGGGCAGTGTCTGTGGCTCTTGTGTCATATAGCAGACTGTCTGCTCGTAGGGAGACGTTACAGCTTAATGCAAGTTTTGATTGGCTGTATCAAAATAAGGTCTCTATTTACATAATTATTGGAAATCCAATGGGTACCAACAAAAACCAGAAAACTTTTGGTTTCTGATTATTTTTTCAAAGGACTCCAAACAAGTGATTTACATAGCAGATATTAGCAGGAAAAACTGCAATTAAATATATGTTGACTTTCAGATAACCCAAAGATGAGATGACCTGCAGAGTGAAGTGCTACTTTGCTTACACTTCATCCATTTTTAACATAAAGACTGTCAATACAAGCAGATTTAAAGATAAACATGTTTCAGGGTCGTTTCAGGATTAGATAAAGATAAACTTTCTGACATTACTGCGGTGTCAAAGCGATTCCAACAAATCAGACAGATATTAACAAATAAAATGAGGCCGAATCACTGTGAAGGTCAAACATGTATTTGTAATTATAAGTCATTTATGTAAATGTCATGATATGAAAATGCCATATTATCATGGCTTAAAAAGTGACAAGACAGGATGAAACAAAAGCAAGTCACACTAAAATGTTGTGCAAATCATGTAGACCAGGTACTGACTGGTTGTGACTTCATGACTTCAACCACTCTTTGGATGATGTGCGTACATGTGGGTTTCAGCAGAGAAAGATCCAATGTAAAGAGCCAAAGTGAAACATTCATGTAATTAGTCTGCGTGTGGTATGCTGCTGTTGTGAAATATATAATTATCTTTAAGATGGACAGTGAAAGCAAAATTAATGCACATGGAGACATTTAATGAGACCACTCAGTTCCAGCATCAGGGGAACATCCCTTGGTGTGAGAAGACTGTTAATGAAAAATGGTGTTTTCAGGCATCATCTTAAAAAGGGAGTGGATCAACACATCCCCTGTATTCTTAGTGGTGAGCTTCGATCTTGCTCTACAGTGAGTCAACATCCATCTATGCTGTAAGTGAGTGATGTTGTGAGGTCCTTAGGTAAGGGAGGTCTAGGTAAATACAAAGACAACAATGTAATCCTTTAAAATGAAGGAACACATGGAATGTAATTGTAACATTGAGACTAGTCTCAAGATACCAGACAACTGGAGATCATCTGGGGACGTTGAAATGCAAGGCTGCTGCAGGGATGTTGGTGAGAACTGCCGCTAACAAAGCAATGCCCCTTTCCTTTTGTGAAAAGGAGACACCTTCCCAAAAATAGTGCACTCACCGCAACATTAGATTATTTGATTGTTTTATTGATTGTGTGCTCAGTCCACAAGATTGGTGTCGAGTGTCCTCTTGAGGAACGGGTCCCCTTTTGAGCTGCTGCCTGGGTTTTGGGGTGTCGTGGGGGCACATCTTTAAACTCTTAGCCTTGTGCTAGTTTTTTTCCCTAACAAAAGTGCCAATTCATTACACATCAGCTTTGCTAGGTCCACAACATTGCAAAAGCGTGCAGTGGCGCCCACATAATGCTTTGGACAGACCATCGCCCGGTGTAACTCATCCTGTAATGTCCTCCAAAGCCAATGTACAGTCTGGCCGGATGGATGTATCATGTGCTAATAAAAGATTCTGTTTGTTTTTAACCAATGAAAATGTTTTGCTGCAAATGCAACAAACATCAACAAACTTTGAGAGAGTTTTCTTTGGTGACTATGCCATCTCGTAGTACACATGTTGCTGGTCAGTGTTTACAAGCACAAGACTTTAGCAGGTCACTGCCACCAATATGAAGGACTGCCTTAGAGACTGAAGACTGGTTCTGCAATGCAAGGTTTTTTTTAAACTCTGTAATTGTCTACACCCAGTTTAGCAACGAAAGCTGGGGGCATGTCATCAGTCTCTAGTTAAGCGAAGCGTAAAGCGAAGCTTCTAGAGACTGAGTTGTGAGTCTGCAATTAAACAAGCCAAACCTAAGCATATCCAAGGAAACATGATGATGAGAAGAACATAAGGGTTCAACACATGAGCTTAGGTTGAAGAGGTACCAACATATCCAGGGAATGATTTGAATAGTTTTGCTTTTGTTTTATGCTTGCAACAGCACAAAACTACTAAAAACTAAAAGCAAAAACTCTGAAACTTTAAAGAGCAGTTGTCAGACCAAAAAGATGAATCACAAGAAACTTTACTAGGCCAAAAAGATGAAAGAACAGAGCAGAGTTAGTCAAAGAGAAAAACCTTTTCTGCTATCCAAGACGATAGATTCCATTAGTAAACAAACAAACAAGATGCAGGAGCATCATAGCACAGTGCTGATCTGTGTATTGGAACACAAAAACACAACAAAGCAACAGGAGTAAGACAGAGAGAGGGATTGGACCGTTGCACTCAGTCTCATAGGTATCTGCCAGGATCACCGATACGGTAGGTAAATGAAATGAAAGCAGCTTTAATAACAAGAGCTGGTAAACAAAAGTAACAACAGCTATGGGGAAAAGTAGCATTAGGGGAATCAAAAAAAGCAGACAATACAAAAACTGAACTAAACAATAAACTGAGATGACAGCTGCAAAAAAACAGTAAACTTTTGTTCATTTTGTTTGCTGTTTGGAATTTCGTTCGCATGATTAAGGGGCCTGAAAAAGCAAACTTTCCAGTGTGTAGCCTAATCTTTTTAGAACACCACCTTTACAGTCTATACTGGCAATATTTGTGAAAGCCGTGACAATACAGCCAGCTTCA
Source organism: Naso thynnoides (assembly GCA_029783665.1). NCBI lineage: Eukaryota > Metazoa > Chordata > Actinopteri > Acanthuriformes > Acanthuridae > Naso > Naso thynnoides. The sequence continues at coordinate 6,816,676 of JAQLOL010000004.1, forward strand.
CGCAAAGCTATTATATTTTAGCCAAATAAGTTGCTGAAGCAATAAGTCCTAAAAACACGGAAGTCAATAAGCATTTTCACACTTGCACTTCCCTTGTCTCAAAGTCTGTGTGTTTTTTGAATAAGGGCTTTTTAATGAGACTACAGTTTTAGTTGGGGACGTTAGACGTATTCTTTGGGAAAAATAAATAAATTATCTCTCTGTAAAGGGATGTGAGATCGTTGGCTAGATCAGGACACTTCTATTTGGGGGTAAAACAATAACAAGATCAAAATTATCTTCTTTGAGCATGCATTCACTATGATCTTCCTGTTTGTTGTCACTTGATGGACTGTATAAGCATTTCAATGCATTGCCCCCTACTAGCCTAGCATGCATACTACAGCGTTTTCAATCATTTTTTGTCAACCATTTTTACAGTGGTGTCATATAAACACAGACCTTTTTCAAAATCTAAAGGAAGAACATTTACATTTTTTAGGGAAAGCTGTTGTCATGTAAACGGGAGCCTAAATACACCTGGGAGAAGAAAACAAATAAAAAACAGATGAAATTAATCTTCAGTCAAAAGGGCAGGAAAACACACAGACAGAGAGAGGAAAAAACAAGGACGCAAGAGGAGAAAAACTACTAAATGAAACAGAAAATGACTTAATCAAAACCCTATCAGTGTTGTCATCTCTACACTGTTTCCATTCTCTAAAGAATCAGTCAGTGACATTAGCAGTTTCAAAGGTTTGGTCCAAGGCAACCAACAGGCAGCAATTCTCGCCTTCAGTTTAGTGTTCAAAACGTCCAAATCTGCTAAACTGTGCCCTGAGATGATATGTAATGGAATATGTTGTGGCCTAAAGCAGATGACCTGTGGATGTTGAACATGTCTGCTCATCTAAATAAATGAGGAGAACACCAGGCCTGACTGCTCGCTCTAATCCCAGATTATCTCTACCAGTCCAATCCAGCAACAGAGAAAAAATTGGCAGAAGAAAGGGGATTATTTGACGGTGGTGGGGGATTGTGGAGGGACATGGCGGTTGGAACACACACCTACTAGTTCATAAACATCGCTCAGATTCACACACTCACACAGACACAGATCACAGTCACACAAATGAACATATATGTAGTTTCAAGTCCACGCTGAGGTCCACCCTCTCATCACTTGTTCATTCATGAAGATGCAAGAGTCAAATGATCACAGCAGTGACACGACCTCTGCCTCGCACCCCACCCGACCAGCTCCTCATCCCTCTCCTCCCTGTTCTACCTTCCTCTCCCATCCATCTCCTCTCTCCTTCAGATAATCACCAGTAAACATCCTCCATCACTGTGTTCTTCCACATGGCAGCTAATGCTATCCACCCCTGTGCACACAGCATGCGGCATAGCAAAAAGCAGCACATTGTAAATCCCTGCTGCACCTCCTATCGCTCCAACGGGTGTTTAATTTATGAGCTGTTCCTACAAATGAAAGTGTATTGCTGTTTACTAACTTTAAAAAATGCGTTATTCACACCAGGAAGAGTTGTCTTTACAAGAAATCATATTTCATTTTAACATCTCAGGTAGTCTATCGGTGCTAAAGCAGTGCATAACATATTTTTTCGAAACAACTGAAGAAATGTTTAAGAGTGTAAGAATGTAGAGTGAAAATACTGCATTGTGAGAGGTTTACTCTCATAACATTAGTGGCAAGGCACCACACACACACACACACACAAATTCTAATTTCTGATAATTTGCCAATTTTTATTCTGTATTTTCTTATGTTTCATCATTTGTCAGGAAACATTTTCCAAAATGTCATACCTACTTTATAGTTTTATCCAATTATGTTATCAGATGTGAAATAAAGTGTGTACATACATTTTATTTTGTTACTGTAAAGTAATTCATTTTGGGAGCCAACAACATGCAAAAAGCTGAAGCACACACAGTTAGTAACAAGCTAAACACTGCAGAGTAAGCTGCTAAGAGCTGGATATTTCCCGCAGGAGTGTTGTGGAGACCAATAAAAAGAGTAAATATTACATTTTTCAGTAGGTGGACACAAACATAACTTTAAAAGAATAATAATTTTTCATGTAATACTGGATGTGTAAGAAAGTTAAGGATAAGTTCACTACGACTTAAAAAGTGATCATATGTCACTGTCATGTTCACACTGTGTTGCTGCACTTAACCCTCTAATGCATAACATCTGCATCAAAAACAACCCATATTCATTTCATGTAATTTCATGCATAGCTGAGTGTTTCATTGTTATATATTTTAAAAACTATTTATTTAATCAATTAATGTCCCAAGTAACTATTAAATATCATGGTTTATTACCACAAATCATTATTTTCATGTTCACTTTGTTACTTCATGAAAAAACAAGTTTTTGTGGTACTACATCAAGTTTGCACACATGGCTCAGAAATGACCCATGAATGCAAGTATGATTAAAAACAAGACAAAGACAGACTATCATAATAATTTTGTTAAATTATTATTTTAGCAATGATTTGGGCCAAACATTATTTCATGTTTCAAATATCTTTATTTGTCTCATTGTCATACATAACATAGTCTACACATATAATCTATCACAAATAACACAAATATTGAACTGTAGTGTACCTGCAGTGTAACTGTAGTGTAATAGTGAATGGTGGTGAATATGACAAACAAATAAAATAAAATCACTTCAAATCATGCACAGAGATTTTCCTGCAAAGAGGTTTTCATGTATAGCCTTCTCCAAAGGGAAATCATTAGCACCAAAATGATGAGAATTTAGAATAAAAAAATAATTTAAAATCCTCTCTGAATGTGCCAACACTTTTGTCATCCAAAACTATATTACAGATATATATTCTAGAATTATTAGAGCCAAATACATCTTGAAGCTCTGAGAAACAGACACCCTCATAAAATCCTTCTCCTTACATACAGTAACCCTCCTTCCCACCCCCGATCCCACCACCCCTCTTCTGCACCCTTACAAAATGTTACGTTTGTGTTTTTTCCCACACTTACACCATGCTGTGATCATGTGCTGACTGCATGTCAACACATGATATGCATCACACTCTTTTTTACAGTCTTATGATGTATAATAGGATATTGGCACTTAATTCAATAGTTATAAAACCATTTATTATGGACTTATGTATTGTATTTCTGATTTTGGTAACACTTTACTTGACGGGTTAGTGCATAACGCCTTCATAAGACCTTTTATAAGGTGTTTGTAATACATCAATGACAACTTCATAAGGCATTCATACATCGGGTTACATCGCTATTAATTAGGGGGCTAACCCTAACCCTAACATGAGCTGTTGTTGTCACATAAAAGAAAGGCCAACTTGCAACAAAGGTTTACTGTTTGATGTAAAAACTTGTTGCCATGTGATTTGCCCCTTGGTGGCACAACACAGGCTGTTATGGTTGATGGTCTTCAGTATAGTTTTATGTCTCTTTAAAAAGGGGTACCCCAGGGTTCCATTCTAGGACCACTTCTTTTTACCATTTTTGGAAATGAATTGAAAATAGTTCATTTCAATTGTATGCAGAAGTTGCCATTTTATACACAACACAAAAGAACCTGAGGGTGATTGTACGGAAGCTTCTTTTTACATCCATCAGTGTGTGAGAGAAAAGACAGAGAAAAAAACAAGTGTCAGACCATCTTTCAGTTTATACAGCCCAGTTACTTGAAATACTGTAAGCCCTACAGTGGGTAGAGGGAAATAGCCAACTGATTACAGTAGTTGCATCTGGTTGCCTGTCTGTGCTTTCAAGCATTAAGTCTGTGAATCATCTTGTGTGCAGGATGTCTTGAATGAAGTCTTTCATACGCTGCTCAGGCAGAGTGATAGAGAGTTTGATATTGTCGGTCCCTGCCTATATCTGGGTTGAAGAAAACGAGAGCATCAAAAAAAAACATTGTGGTGGTTCAATGCAGAGCAGGGCCCTAAAGGAGGAGACGTTCATTTCTCTTTTGAGAATAGGGCGTACACCCTTAAATCAAATTGTCTATATAACAAGCAGTTATGTTTCCACTGTAACAAGCTGGAAACTGTCAGTCATATGTTGACAGAATCCAGCAGGTATAATGAAGAAATGCATTAATGTCAGCACCGGGACAACTGAGAACTACATCGGGGAATCTGTCTCAGAGGTAAGCATGGACAGTGCACTGTCTTCTCATCAAATATCAAAAAGACACTGAGTCTACAAAGGGATTTAGTCTCACATTAGTTTCCTTTTCTTTTTTAAATCTAATTTTCCTGCCAATCTACTGATCCAGGCAGGGCATGAGTGGAGCCGGGTAGGATTTTTAGTAACAGAAGGAAAAGCAGAATGGATAAGCCTGGTCAGGAAGGCGTCCTTTACTTGCTTGCATGACAAAAGAGTGATGGCTAGAATTTAAGTGGGTAAATGGTATGATGCTACATACTCTTGTACAGTAGATGGCGGAATGCACCTAAAAGTTGTTTGCGATCCGCCGTGAAACGAAGAAGAAGAAGCTCATTAAAGATCTACTGATGTAAACTCCAGTCTAAAAGGTGGCGATAATTGGCCTTTAAGCTGGTTTGCCAGCCGCTATTAAACCCAAAGAAGAAGAAGCAGAGCCAAGAAAGGATTTGTTTAGCTAACGGTGCTAACAGCTAGACGCCTTAGATGATTGTTAATGTTAAGTGCCGCAAACTCCGCAGTCATGCTGTCGCATTTCAGGTGTCCGACTTGAAGATATAATCGAAACAGATAAAAACCACTGACTTTGATAAACTACGGGTCTGAATCGAAGTTTGAGTAATGACTCCCCGTCAGCTAACGCTACCGTTAGCTAGTTAGCTCTAGGCGCCGGTTGCCTGACAACAGAGAAGAAGCCAAACAAAGCAGCTAACTAGCGTGCTAGCTCTTTCCAATGATCCAATGAAGGCTTGATTTAGTTCTGTTACGGGCATTAGCTGCTTCACGCTGTGTGAACGGCCGCAGGTAGAAACAGACGATGGCGGATGACAGTAGACGAGGAGACGAAGACGACCGCGGACCCGGAGCAGCTCATCAGGTGTTCGTGGTGATGGAGTGTTTGCTGGAAAAGTTAAAGGTGCTGAATTACGAGGAGGAAGTTTTGGCCAAACACAACATGAAGAATCTGTCCAGGTGAGAGAGAACTTGTTAGTAACTTGGGCTCTAAGTGAAAAACTCACTGGAAAGAACTAAATATAGTTACATCAGGGAAGAACCATCTTTGTGTCTTATTTTATATTGTAGATTTGTATTTAGAGGGATTAAAAATCAGTGTAAATTAGAACTTCTGCTGAGATTGAACATAAATAGCACTGAAATAATCTTTGTGTTCTTAATATATGTAAATAATCTGACATTAAATGGGAATCCTGCCACAAAGAGCAATTGTGAGGATTTAGTTCACATTGGTTTCATGATGGATAGATGGACAGATGGACAGACATGCCTGGGCAATACAGATGTAAAACCGATCACAACAGTGAAGTTTCATATCTGTTATAATCACTAATTATTGATCATGTAGGTTGTGACTGACAACTTGTTGTGCACTCCAAGGGTCGAGAGCGGCTAAGGTGATAAAATGAGTAAATTTAACCGGTGTAGGTTAACCTCTGCATTGTGAAGCAAGAAAACCACCGTGCTGCTGTCACAATTTTCTTTATTGCCCTGACGAG
>JAQLOL010000004.1:6822477-6844757 GCA_029783665.1 Naso thynnoides
ACTGTAGGACCATAACGGTCATATTAACGATGTTAATAATAAGTGCCGTGCTTCCAAATCGTAGACCAAAGCTTTAAGATTTCAGATGAAATATCATGCATCTTCGACCTGGAAAAAAACCCACAAACCTTTAGATTTGAATAGTCTTCTCATGACAGGTTCACATTTTTCTCATCCTTGCTTGATGACAGAAAAAATCTTAAAGCGAACCTTCAGGAGTAGCTTTTACAGTCTTGGAATTTCATAGAAATGTCATTACATGGAACATAAAGACTTTTTTCTATTCCTACAGTAACTCTTCTTTAGAATAACCCTTTCAGAGTCTGTGGTATTTTTTCATACTATTGCAATGGCGATTACTAAGAGCAGTTATTGACTTCTTTTGTGGCTTCATACCGTTGTATTTTCTATAAGAGAGCTAAAGGCCAAGCATATCGATATCAATCCCATTCTCCTTTTTTTCTAGTGCCTTGCAAACTGATCTTATAGCAATTTGATTTTGAGCGAGATCCCCTTGTCCCTGTGCTTATCACAGATACTGCTGCTCAAACTGCAGCATGTCAGCTGCAGAACCCTTATTTTAAGTTAGCAGAGCTGAAGGCAAAGATGTTGGATAGCCCATTTCTAAGCTATGATTAAAGTGGCCTGTGGCTCTTTATTATCTCAGCAAGGTGGAGGCCTGAAAGAGTTCATGCTGTCTGTCTGGCTGCAGCTGAATTCGTGTTACTCATCAGCATTATTTGGGTGAACAGTTAAGACTATTATGAAAGAACCTCTCATGTTTGAGGTGAGTCACAATAAAGAAAAATCAATTTTATTGATTAGTCTGTATCAAACCACCATGCTTACTTGTCACTCCTCATAAGATGGTGGTAGGAGTTGCAAGTGACCCTTACCACCAACTTTTCAATTTGAAATCTTGTTTCTGCAATACATCAAAAGCTATTTCTGCAACTGACAAAACCAATCCCAAACCAAGGCTAATCTAATCTTCCGCTGCCAAAATTTTGGCCTCTATCATGACTCAAAAACTGACATTAATGATTTTTTTTTTTTTTAAGTTTTGTTTCATGTTGAACTGGAAGATGTGCAGATAAATTCTGTACCTGATGACATGATCCACAAAAGTTAGGCATAATGCCAGATAAATACATTTCTGTTTTTGCTATCTTTGCTATCATCTTGAATGTGCAGGAGGAGCCAGGAGGAACAATTTGTGACGGTGAGATTCAACTTTCATTTGGGGGGTGAAGTGGTGAAGGGTGTGGATGACAGCTCCCTCAAAAGGGAGTGACAGCACAAATCCCCGTGGAACTGCTCTTGAGAAAACATCTTCTGAAGCTGATATCAGTTTTTTTTTTTTTTCTCATAGCCAAGTGTGTCTGTCTCAACTACTGAGTGCACTCTTCTTGTATAAAATGCCATGTTCTGCAGGCATAGAACTCACTGAGAATTTTAGACACTCTGTTTGCAGAAGCCCAGCAGCAGCGGCTGCAGTCACAGATGACAGCACATCCTGAAGCCCAGTCGGGGATTACACAGCAGCCTCGAAGCAGATGTGGCAGCTGGGATTACAATTAGAGTAATATTACCCTTCATGTGAAAGCTTGTTATGTTAACATAACAGGAGAGCCTCTGGTTTCCTCCATGTGTCGCACGTGGTGCACTGTTGTTAATGGAGATGAAATAAGCTGTTTGCATTGTGCAAGACTTTGATGTAATCAAGGTGATGGAGGTCTGAGGTCAGGGTGAACGCACATGGGCTTCTATTTTGCTTATACCCTTTATTTGTTGTTGTCGTACATTTAAAATACATTTTGTGCCTTTTTTTTTTAATTTTTTTTTTTTTTACTTGCCTTGCAATTTTCCTCCTCAGGTCCCTCTCTGCCATCATCCATATTTTTCTTTCAGTTTTTCCTTGTTTGTCTTCATCAGTCACAATCTCTGTTTTGTGCTTTTTGATTACCCCTATTGCATAACTTAACCTGTTTTTTTCTGCGTTGCTTCTCTCTAATTTGATCATCATCGCAGAGAACCAGATAAAATCTATTAGCAACATTTCAGCCTAATTTTGTTTCTCTTTCTGAAATTACTATTTAATCATTATATCCAACCATCAGGGTACTTAGAAATTTCAATCCTTGAATTTTAAAAGCAAGGAAATAATAAATAGACCAGCTTTTTTGTATAAACACCAAACACAATCATTTACTGTTTCCTGCCACGTTGTATATTTGGACTGCATGTACTAGTACATGCATGCAGCTTGTTAAAAGATAATCATTCATGTTTAGTCAATGACATATTTCTAATTGAAGATTTTTTTTTAATGTCAAAACAACAACGGGCTAGACTAAAGTGTGAAAAGAAGGGTTTCATAATTAAGAAAGAGAACAAAAAAGTGTGAGAGGAATCAGGAATATTAACAATTTTAAACATCAAAATTTCAAAACTGGAGAAAGATAAAGCAAGAAAGTTCCACCAGCGCAGAATATCTCTTCTGACAGTGATTTATAGACTGAATTAATGACAGCTGAATATGAGCACCTTTTCTCCTTACAGTGGTTGCTGCTCCATATAGAATTGTCAGTTTGTGACATAAATTAATTACAGACCTCACTGAATTCAGTCACACAATCTGATGGTGTTTGTCAGGTTTACATTCCAGTGTTTCCACTGTCAACAGAGAGCACTCATTTCCATACTTCAAGGAGGGCTTCACAGTAGACTCAGTTAAGTATTATTTACATTTTCATAGACAGTGTGCAAAATGAGGCTCTCAGTGGGAGATGAATTCCATGCACATGAATGAAAACCAAAGGGAAGCATTTCAGTTTTAAACAAAGCAAAACAGGTTCTGGATCATAAATCACTTCATATCCTACACTGTTCCATTGTCTTACCATATTTCAATTACTGTGTAGAGATTTGAGGTAATAACTACACGAGTTCAATCAATTCACTGATTATTCTTCAGAAAAGGGCAATACGGGTCATTAATAATGTTGGTTATCTGGGTCATACTCACTCACTCCTCTTGCAGTCAAAATTACTTAAACTTCCAGACATAGTGAAATTCCAAACAGCACAAATTATGTATAAAGCTAAAAATAACCTTCTACCACAAAATATACAAAAATTGTTTGGGGATCGAGAGGGGGGTTATCAATTAAGAGGGAAGTATAACTTTAAAATTATTAAAATCCACACAAACAGAAAAAGATTTTGCACCTCATTCTGTGGGGTGAGACTGTGGAATGGTATGGGTGAGGGGTTAAAACAATGTCCAAACATAAAACAGTTTAAAACAAAATATAAAGAATATGTTTTCATATACAGGATGAAATGGGATTGTGACAGTCACTACAGGTGTCCACAGGAGGCTCTTGCTTGTTATTTATTTTTCTATTTATTTATTTATGTACATCATTAGCTGGTCCTTTCTGACAGTTGTTTGTTATTGTTTTGTTATTGTTAAGTCCTTTCTTTCTTTCTTTCTTTCTTTCTTTTTTTCTCTTCTTATTGTCCCTTTACATTGATGCAGGTGTATGTATACAGAAGGTGAACATTGTACAATCATGGTTATTATCACTATTATCATTATTATTTTGTTGTTGTTTTGTTGTTTTATTATGGTGATTATCTATATTGTTATTATTATTATGATAAATAATGTTATTGTCAGTGATAGTAATACTGGGGAAGTAGATATGATATGTAAATCATTAGTGTAGGAGAAGGGGTGGGACTCGATAAGTTTCGACTTCCTCCTACTCCTTTTTGAACATGGATAACTTTATATCATTTGTTGTTGTATTCTTTACTTTTTTATTTTTATTTTTTATTTTTTATGTTCAAAATAAACTTCAATTAAAAAAAAAACATGTGGGTTTTAAGAATAAAGCCAATTAAAGGAGATTGCGCAGGGTGATGATTGGATTGTGCCATATATTAATAATCTTCATGCAGGACAAGCTCTGAATAATGTTTCTCAAATGAGTCTGTCTTCTGTTACTGTGTGAAACACAGGAACTTATTAGCTGGATGATTTTATTTTAAATGACTGCTGATTTCTTGCTTGTAAATAAATAAAGAAGCTTTATGTGAACATGCGCATGCATTAGTCTTTTCATTTAAAATTATTTTAATTTTCTTTACACATACAAGGGTTAAGGTTTTCTATGCCACTTGATTTACCTTCTGATCCTGGTACATGAGGCCATTGTAACCATGTGTAATAGAGGTCAACAATCCATCTTCACTGTATTCATCCCACCTTATTGTCTTTAGTCTTTGGTCTTTGGATCATATTTTTGGGGTTATATGTCAGAATAACCAAAGATCCACACTATTTAAACACTGTGAATTTTTGTTATATTTTGTATTATACAAACTTTTGCCTAGATGCTAACATTTTATGTGGTTCAAAAGAAAGATCATTGTACTTGGTCGATCCATGTGGCCATTAGCTAAACAGATGTCTGACCCCACATCAGGATGTACTGGATTTATGTGATGTGTGGACACATCAAGCTGTTCCATACATTGACACTTGCCTCGACGTGGTTGGCTGGTAGCAGGTGGGGCGGAGTCAGGTTGCCTAAGGCAATGCACACTGATTTCCCGTGCAGAGAATAGGTGGTGCAAATTCAGCAATTTTATCAAAAACTATTTTACCCACATACAATGAATAGAGCCCGTCTAAACATAGAGACAGCTCCTTATTGATCAACTTTTACTTTATGGTGTTGCACTCAAATTTTGTCCCATCGGCTTTGCTCACCTTGCAGAATGCTAAAAAAAGACATGCTTGTAAAGAAGATGCAGAGCAAAGGGCTGCAGGTTCTATACATTAACTTTTTACTGAAAACAATATAGTCGGATGAAACCACTTTGTAATCATCCACTCTTCAACAATTCACTTGCAGATTTTAAATCAAATTAAAAAATTAAAAATTACAAATTTTTTTTGCAAAATATTACTTTACTCATGCAACAAGTTGCTACAGAACACCAGTCTAGGCCAGACATCTGACTGTGCATCATATGCACATTAAGCCTATGCCTCTCTGGTAATGTGTTTTATCTTTTTCCTCTGTACCTCTACCCTCCATTGTTGTTCAAAATTCATTAAACACATTAGTGAGCCTTTGCTGATCACGTTTCTATCCTAATCATGAATATGTCTTTGTTTTTTAAAGGAAAGTATAAAAAATTCAGACTACTGCTAGCTTATTTAAGCACATACTTACATTAGTACTACCTCCACATCACCTCTTAGGACTCAGCCTGTGGTGCTATGTATGTAATAAACTATTCAAACTTTAATAAAAATTCATGACTTCCAGTGTGTGTTAAGATGTTTAAATTGCATGCAGTTTTGCCAAGTGTTTATTATGGAGAGCTTGATTTGGGATTGATGAGCATCATCTGATAATCTAAAGAAATAGACTGACTGTGTGTTTGTGTGCTTATTCCTGTGTGCGCTCATACAGCATACCTTCAATGTCATCTTTATCATTAGGTTCATTTGTATTGTGCCTCTATAAACACAAAAATAGGTCAACAACTCAGCAGATTTTTTGGGTTTTGCTTTGTTATTTACCTCAGTCTCACTGAATTTTTTTCTTTCCTCTTTTTTTCCCTTTTTGTGATCTGGAACAATCCACTGTCCAATTGTTCAGAGAGCTCTCTAATCCAGCCTTAGATCTGAGTCGTGCAGTGCGGCCTAATAGGATCGTAGTATTAACCCTGATGACAATACCACCAGCTGTCGCAGAGCCCCCTGTTGGCCACCATGAGGAGTGTGCTGGAGGGGGGCAGAGAGACACAGAGGGAGGTGACTGACAGAGAGAGAGACAGACAGAGATCGAGAGTGTGTTTGTGCGGTGCTCGGAGTCTCATGTGGAATAACCAAGGAAATAGCTCACAGGAGGAACACTGAAAAACTTGAAGTGCTTTAATTTTTTTTTCCAGACAACTACCTCTTTACTTTAACTTTTAACCACTTTCTGTTAAAACCAAGTCATCTTTTTTTCCTTAAAATTTCTTTACCTTTGCTTCTTCTCCCTCAACACCACCATCTCCTTCATCAGTCAGCCTCCATCTTTCTTTCCCCACCTGCTGCATCCACACTCAGCTGTTTTCTCCTGCCTGGTGGTGGCTGTTGGCTCAGTGTTGGCTCTATATGGCTGAATAAGTGGTAAAAGAGGGGCGCTTGCTCTGGTGGTTTTCTCTGAGGGGGTTGAGAAGTTGCAGTCAGGACCAGGAGAAGCAGGTGGTGGAGGTGGTGAAGGAGGATGGCGGTGGCTCTGGATGAAGTGTGGGGGCGGGTGAAGAATGTCTGCAAGCAGAACGGACTGCTCATCCTGTCTGTCCTGGCCGTGGTCATTGGCTGCCTGCTGGGCTTCTTCCTCAGAGGCAAGCAGCTCTCCGAGCAGGTCAGTTGTTTAAAATGCCTGTTGGTGATTGTGACCCCTGGTTCCACCTCTCACCCACCTGCCCATCGCCTGCCTGCCTTAACTCTTCCATCAAGTGTCTGTCAGTGTCAGACACCATAACTCCTGACACAAGAGATTGCACCTAATTCCCTATTCCCTGCATCTGCCTCTTTACCTATGTGATACAAGACACCTTTTTCACAATCACACACAAACAAACATGTGCCACTCTCTCCCTGGGTGCAGTGTATCAAATCCCATTCAGTCCACAGATGTTTAAATATACTGCTGCATGCCAAAGTCCAGCTTTTTACTTAACTTTATAGCTCTAACATTAAAGTTAAATTCATGGGTTATCGTCAAAATTAACCATGTAGGAACATTTTCACCTTATTTCTTTTATACATCAGCCTCTCAAGTGCTGTTCAAGCCCATGAAGACGTAGGTTTTATCATCACAATTGGCCACACTTAAAGCAATAAAGTTAAAGATGTGATGATGACTTGTGGATTGTGCCTTGGATAGATGCAGTGAGCAAAGGAGATTGTTGATGCCTCTTCATTTTCACCGTGGTGACTGACAAATGTTTTTCATCTTTACTGCTCACCCTGAAATTGCCACTTTGTCAAAAAAATATATATATATCACACTTCAGGGAAGCCTCCAGGTTTAGCTGTTTTTGAGGGAAGAATAAGAAAAAATGTAACATAAAGATAGTTAGTTTGCACCTAAAATGGCATCAAAGTTCAGACACATTCAAAATCCAATCAGTCTGCTGCCTCAGGCACATTTTAATGATTAATGACATCTCCGCAAATCTTCAAATCTTTTTTTTTCTTTTTTAAAACATAAAACAATATCTAATCAGTTGGTCAGATTGCCCACAGCTTTGAAGCCGTATTCCGTGCATCCATGGAAAAGGATTGCCGGTGGGGAGATTAGTTGTCAATCACTCACAGAGACATCAAGTCAACAACATTCATGTTCACTTATATAATTCGCACAAGACAGAACAGGAAGTGGAATTAAACAGTTTTAATTCAGAGAACATTAGGAGGCAGCAGATGAACTGAGAAATGAGCTGAAAAAATAAACATAGGTAAAATTATATTTTTTTACTATTATAGTAGAGAAATGGTAAAATTGTTAAGAATTGTAGAGAAATATGATGTAGCACAATGCTTAAATGTCTGTTCGTATGTGTGTGTGTCTGCGTGTGTGTATGCGTGCCGATTTTGTGTTCTATATTGAGCACACATGTCCTTTAATAGGGGTCAACGTGTGCATGTGAGCAAATTCATACTAACACTAGTGGGAAATTTTAGTTCTTTGCAGTTGCTAATGGAGTTCACAGCACAGTGTCAGTGCGGTGAACAAAAAGATAAATCACTTCATCCTCCTACATCTTCTTAAATTACTGCTGGTATTATGCCCAGATGCCCAGTCCATATATTTTATATTATTGCAATCTGTTCAGTTCATTTGAGGCCACCTGAGCTGTGGCCACTGAGCTGCAAATATTTGCTTCATGTAAGGTTATATTTACCTTTCCTCCCACTACTTTGGTATTTGGTCAACCTTTATTTGGCTTAACATTGTCATTATAACATGTGACCTGATTAAACAGTGTAATAGTGGTTGAAAAATGACACCATTTGCTGCCAAATTGGTCTCCAGTAAGCCTTGTTTTCAGATATTTTTTTTGCCACCGAGACAAGGGTTTTGCAGAAAAAAGAAAAATCAGTGACGCTCTCTGTACTCTCTGTCCTACTTCACCAGTCTATACTGCGCCTCTTAGTGGCATCAGTATGAGGTGATTAGCCCACTTTGCTCTGACTCGCCTTGGTCAAACAACATAGTGTCTGCAAACCACACCGTCAGTCAGCTCGAGCTCAACCTGAAATGTATCAGTTTACTCTGCTACATCTTTCTCTGCAACCATTTGTCTCAATTCAAACTGGACTTAAAGGAGAGAGTGACAACAAACGAAATAAAGCGCAAGCTGGCGCAAACAGCTGTAGTGGATTTGCTTCCCAACAAGTGTCATGCTACAGCTAATGTTAGATTGCTAGCTCATTTGCAGAGGTTATCTAGGCCTACTACAACTTTAACTTGTTCATTATAAAAATGAGAACTTAGGAAAACTGGGGAGCTACCATGCAACTCAAAAGAAGTATTCAAAAAGTCTAAATAGTACAAATAGAGCGCAATTTAGGAATTAGCCCTAAAACCTGAGTTAGCATTGTTACAGCTTGTCATAGGCTACCTCCAGTTCTCTTGCCTGAAAGACAAAAAGGTTTTTTGTAGAGGTTTTTTGTTCCATGCCTCAAAAAAAGTTTTCATTCTACATCAAAAAATACCCCACTTACAATTTTGATACGTTACTTGTTAGAAGAAAGGAGGTTGCTAACGAGTGTCTATTTGAGAGAAGGAAGTTGGAGACCTTAGCTTTCATCATGCTGAACTCGCTAACTAATCTACTCGCTAGTCTGCCTTTTCAGGCTTGTTCTGCTCCTAAACTATTGTAAATCCAACTTTCCAACTTGTTGACTTATCAAGTTATAATATGTATAGCATAACAGTAACCCCAAGTGAACTAAGAGTCTACAGCCCTGCTAGCTCCCCTATGAGGCCATACTTCCTTAGCCACAGTGGTGATTAAAGCTAAATGCTAACATCCTACTCACAATGACAATGCTAACATGCTGATGTTAAGCAATAGTGTCGGCTATGTTAACTGAGAAAGGTTGCATCTTAATGCTAATGCTGCTGCAGCTGATGAGAGTATCGATAATTTTGCGGGTAAAGTATTTAGCCATAAAATGCAGTATTGGACAAATTCAATCCAATGATGGTGCTAGGTGAGTTGTGAGGAAGTCACCAGTCATAGGCTTCATCCTCTGGGACCCACAGTTGAATACAGTTTCACAGCAATTCATGCAATCATTGTTAAGATAATTTAGCCTGAACTTTAGCTGACCTGCAGTCTAATGCGAGAGCAACACTGCATGTGCAGACACCATAAATGTGCTAGCCAATGTTTGAGTGGCCAGTATCAGGGCAAAGGAATAAGTGTACCCAATCTATCCTTTAAAAAGTTCCCTGCATCATAACAGAACCACCAGCAAGCGTTCAGGCCTTTACTGATCCCTCATGTGCGCCATACATGCAGTGGAGGATATGTAAAGGATGATACGTTTGATATTATCACTTTTTTGACAGCTCTGGAGACATGTCTGTGCATTTTGCACAAGTGAAGTCTAAAAAGTGCATTCATCCTTGTAATGAGGGGTTTATGCACTGTGAGCAAACCAAAATCCCTCTGTGTGTGACTGTTGACCTTCTGTTCTTGGTGACCGTCTGATCAAATCCTTCACTTACAGCTGTTGTCACCTGAGGAATTGCTCATCTGTTCCTTGATATTGCGTGAATACCCAGAATCACTGTCATCAAATGTGTGCTGTATTGATTTTCAACCCTATCAACTAATTTTTCTTCCATTGATTTTCATGCAGATGTCATTTTAGTCACTGTTAATGTTGAAACAGCGCAAACAATGAACCTTCCTTCAAAGTCACTGAGATCTTTTTCTCCTGCTCTCTTAATACACACTCAGAATTAACTGAGCCTGACTTTTATCTTCACTGATTGGGTTTCCACACTCCATGTGTCATATATATCAGACAATTTTTCTTCATACTGCATTTCTCTGACTTGAATGAACCTTTGGATAAGCACATGATCTGACTTGACCATTTCAGACATCGAATATCATCTCAGCAAAATTTATAATAGCGCAAGAACATGTGTACTGAGATAATTCATTTATGGTGGTAAAACACCCTTATTGGCTTTTGTTTACTTGTCTTTGGCTGTCACAGCAAGTTGTTAAAATGACAAATATCGGGATAGCACAGATCAGGGAGAACGTGCTTTTTCATGGAGACACAGAGCTCTCCCTGTGTGTGTCACAGACACAGTAAGCTGGGATGGACAATCTAGACTCACAGGCTAGACAATCTGTCGCATACACTGAGCCTGCCAAGGTGATTGTTGATCCATCAGCGGGAAAAAGAAAAATAGCACAGTAGCTGCCTCTGGGGTGCCACTCAACAATCCTGAACAAACTGTCCCCCAGGGGATCAATGCATCTTCACTAAAGGAAGTGAAGAATGTCAACAAGTGGTCTGATTTTTTTTTTTTTTTTGATAATTGCAGGTCACACAATAGAGATGGTTATCAGTTGCAGCAGAGGACTTCTTAATAAAAAGAGAATAATTCAGTTGTATTAAGAAGTCCTCTGCTGATCTCTTTTTGCTTCTGCCAACACAGAAAATTGTTATCAAGTTTTAGTAAGAGGTGGAGGTCAACTAGAGTCAATTGTGTGGCAGCTGGTAGAATAAAAGTGCAGACAAAGGTGAGGACATTCAAGCCCATGCTGCGCTCAGGAATTCAAGGTGAAAATCCGAGTTGGAATAGAAGTGTGCATATGTGTCTGTGTGTGTGATTTGGTGTTACACATGCTTGCATACTGAAATGTGTTGGCCTTGGGGCATTTTCTGTGCCTTGCATACCGAAACAACCAGAGGGTCTTTTTTTGTGAAAGCACTTTAAAGTGTGATTGGCAATTTTTGTAATTTCATTGACACAGACTGACTAGACGAAACTAATTTGGAGTTTGCAATCAGTGCAGTTAGCAGATATTAATAAACTTAAATTTAACTGTTTCTTTGAAAATTCTGGCTTCAGCATAGGCTCATTAAAGAAATATTCCTCCGTTTTTGGATGACTATAAAGCCAAGGAAACTTTATTTGAAATGCACATTTTATCCACAAGTAACTCAAATTCCTTTTTTTAAAAAAAAGCAAAAAAGCTTAGAAATCTCAACATAAAGGAATGAAAAACAGAACTGTCAAAAAGTATATTTCAGCTCATATTCACTAAAACATTTACTATTAATGGGTACAAGAGTATGTTGAAAGAGTCCCTCCCACTCAATATATATGTCAAGTATATTTTTGGTGGTTTCTGAAAAAACAATCACTGTTCAGATTGTTTCTTTTCTTGAGTGAAAGAACTGGATTGACTCTGCTACCCACCTACAGTTAAAAAAATTACAGAAGTATTTATTGGTCATAACAACAAAGTGTCTCAGACAGGATGTAATTACAGGCTTTATGCCCTCATGTAAAGACACACTTTATGCATTTGTAAATATTTATGCTTGCATTGCATATCTAGATGCAAGCTCATGGAGTTTATGTACGTATCTGTGAATGTGCCAATCAGCTTGATTTCATCAGACACCATGGTACTGTAACATGGCCCCCAGAGCTGATTGCAGATATTCTAGACAATGCATGTGATTTCACCAATTGCACTGTAGCGTATTTTAGGCCCCATTCAGACCAAATCGGGCATTTTGATATAAATGCAAGTTCTCCCATTTAGTTTATGCAGTCTGATTAGACTGTGGCAGTGCAGGCTGCAGGCAGAAAGTCCACGCTGCTTTGAGTCAACTGTTTGAGAAACGCCAGCTGATGTCACACTGTCAAATCAAGTGACAAGACTGAGCAGAGGTTAAACAACCTTGCCATGAGAGAGTACGTATACAGAGCTTCTCCACACACCTGGCTCTGTGCCCTGCTTTACTTTAGGGTCTGCTAGAGGCTGCAAAGAACAGGAAGTTAGAGGTACAGTAAATAGCATCTTTTCAATTTTCTAGATGAAACGCCCTGTGCCAACTCCCTGTCTTAAAAAATGACAAAAAAAAAGAGAACTCTCCCATGACACAAGCACAAAAATCAGGAACGGAAAGACCAGAGAATGACAGGAAAAAAAGCACAGCGATGGGGTATGAAGCTGTGTGGAGGACAAAGCAGAACAGTTGCACAGATGCAAGGTCACAGAGCCGTGCCCAGTGGAATCAAGGCGTATGAGTGTACCATTCCTCCAGCAGAAGCAAAACATTTGTTCCACTGTCACAGATGTCGGGACTAAGTGACAGCTTGCCCCTCCTGCACACATGAAAAAAAAACACACACACACACACATACAAAATACACTGACCACTATTCACAGACTGACACAAAATAACAAAAAACATTTAAAAAGTAGCCCCACCCCACCCGCGCACATTCACTCAGCCATTTGGCCTAAAAGCTTACTCATTCAAAAGCAGAATCCGAAAGCTTTTATTGCTCCATTTTTTGCCTGTACAAGTGTGCTGTACTTAAATTTCAATTTTTTTTCAGGTTCTCTTTACCTTTGTTTTGTTTCTGCTGTTCCCCCTCTTATGGCACAGTCACCATGTAATAAATAGATGCCTCTGACCTGAACATATTATCATTTTTCATTTCGATTTAGTAGACATGTTGGCCAAGAGTACCTATTTACATATCCAACAGACACAGAACAGCATCAGCATTCATTTGTACTCGATTTGTTTTTGCTATCAGCTAATGGTCACTCTCCTTTTAGCTTTACTTTGCTGGTAGACGCTAAACTATGTTTACCAGGTAGTGTCTTAATTTGTCTCTAAGTCATTATCATCCTAGCTCAGCATGACTTTATCACTAAACAGCTGCCTACTGTGACTGTAAACAATGTTAATGGGATTAGATCAGTCAAACTGGAAAGAAAAACAGAAAAGTTGCAGGCTAAAGCAACAAAACAAAGAGCCAGAGTGGGTAAACGCTGTGCCTCACTGAGATGTGTGCCATATTAATGCTTAGTTGTGGAATTCAGTGTAACCCAGGAGTTGTTTCTCCTTTGTAGCCACATACTTCCTGATGCCATTCATCTTTTTTGTCAATACTTTCTGTGTTCTGACATCCTCCTGCCATTGCAGTGGAAGAAAACACATTTTTTATTTTTTCATTTATTTATTTTTAATCCGTATCCAAAAAGCATGACCATAGGTAAAGGCTTGAAAATAACTTCATTTTACAGTAATACCACATTGTTACGCATGTATTGAAGAAGAAAACATATAAGCCTATAAGCCTTTGTGGTTTGTGGAGCAGTGAGAAATCTGAAGAACCGACTCAAGTGATGTGCGCACTTGATTCAAGCGATGTCAACATAAAAAAAAACAAACAAACAAAAAAAAACAATCAGAATGTATGAGGTTTGCTTCTTATCATATCTTATGCTCGATTGAGGCTTGCAACGAGAGGCCACGTCAGCCGCTACTACCTGTGTACCATTAAGCAACCTCTGATATCAAGCACCCGTATATGCTGTTTGCTTAAAATCAAATTAAAAAAACAAGAAGACAATGACACAGTTGATTAAGTGAATTTTATGGTTTAATATATTGCTAAAATTGCCAAAGTTTTCCTGATCATAGTAATTGTATCACCAAAGAAAATTAACATAATTTTAAATATAAATTGAAGTGAATCTCCCAGCAGCCTCTGTGGCAGTGATGTTCATGGTTTCTAATCTAATCAAATGTGAAGCTGTCCATCCAATTGTATGGCTGCTTTTGTTTGGAGTTATGTAAAAGCATTTATCATTTCATCTGAATACACTCTGCAACCTATTGCTCATATTTCCACCACCAAGCACAGTTATTAAATAGGAAGGTAATTGAATACTGTTTGACATTGTGTCCAGTTCGAGAGCACTATGGCAGATAGTTACTTCATCTGTAATTACAATGCATTTAAACAGATTGGGTTACGTATGCAAAAACTTTCTTGATTATGGTCCTTTTCCTTTTATTCCTGTAGGAAATATACTACAGCAGATATTTCATTGGTTTCTTCTAACTACTCACGTTCAGCAGAATAATGCTGTCTTTTGTATTATTTAAGTAGAAAACAGTGTATTCATGGTAGCTGTTTGAAAAGAACGTGCCTTTCACAGTTTTCATTTCTTTTTTTCTTTTTTCTTTTTTCTTTAGGACATTACAGGGGTAGCTGTTTTCTCTTCTCCTGTCTTTGCATTAGGCTAAGCTGATTGGCTGCTTGTTGTAGCCTCGTAATTAGCATAGAGAGATGACAGTGGCAGGCCCATGTAACTGTTGATTTAAAGGGCCATCCACTCCAAGCACTATAACTATAACCATAACGATGTGAGCGTCCACACAGATGAAGAATAATGTTCTGTAATCAGTGGCGCAGAGCACACTTCAGAGACTTTTATAATGAAATTTTAATGAGTAATTTGCAGCCAAATGCTACACTATAAGTGTTAAAGTAGACGTTTACCACATTAGTCAAGTCTGAGAGTTAAGAGTAAAGTTAGACGATCAAAAATGTTTCATAAATGCTATCATTTATGGGAGGAGGGACTAAATCAGCAGGTGCATTTAATTTAATTATTGTGCATAGCCTAAATAACAACTTGTGGGTAGTTGCACACATAAATAAATATGGCTCAAGCAGTCTGCCTTATATAGTGTGTGCCACCCTCTTGTTTGGTTTCAATCAAATCTGTCAATTGACTAATTTGTGTCAAATATTGACCTATGTTAGTGGAGCACAGGCTACTGCAGCCTAATCTCAGTCAAAAAGTCATATCCTCTGTTAGCTCCACTACACACAGTCTCACACACACACACACACACACACACACACACACACATATATATATATACAGTTTGTGTAGTCTGGCTTTTATAGACTAAATTTTATTAATATCAGGTGAAATGACAACCCATGACATGCTGTGCATATAACCTTAGCTAAGGTATAACTAAGAATCAGCTCAGCAACTAAAGGAAAGCCTGAAGGTAAAACTTACTATGCTCGTGGCGCTAAGGAGGATCTGGGACAAGTCATCAGATGCCCACCTGAAATGTTTTTGATCCTAACATGTGGATCCTCTGGATGAATAAGCATGTATTTTGTTGTACACTTGAATAAAGATGCAGTGTGAATAATAATTTTCTTCCTTTATATTTATTCTGCAAAATACATTAACATCGTCATACATCTGCAGGTTCAGCAACATTTACTACTGACAGACATACTCACTTAAGGGCAGAGTAGGAACAAAGTCACTGTTTTTCAAGTTACAAGTAAATCTCAAGTCTTTGCTGTCAAATCCCAGGTCAAGTCCCAGGGCAAATTAAAAACACTACACTTTGGATTTCAAGTTCTAAACTGGTCATTTCCACTCTTCTAGTTTATTAAAATTTCACAAATTGTTAATTCTTCCTAAAATTTTTATTTTCTTCTTAAAATAGTCTAGTAACCCTCTTTACATGGTTTGTTCTCTAATTTGGTTGGATATTGTTGGATGTTTCATGCAAAGTTGATTCTTAGGAAAAAATTTTGGACTTGCTGGGAATAACAAGTGTTAATGTTAGTTGATTCAAGAAATGAAGGGGAAAATATTGATTCATGGAACACTCTTTAAATAAAATACTGTTAAACCCTTAAGTATTTTCAAGTCAAAAATCTAGTGAAGTCCTGAGTCACTGGTGTTGAAGTTCAAGTTGAGTTATAAGTCTTTATTGATATTATCCAGTCAAGTGCAAAGTCATCTAACTGGTGACTCAAGTGCACACTTTTACTAAAGAATATACTCCACGTCTTTATATGCACTATGATTTTGATTGGCTGTCAGTTTTTCTATTATTCATCAGATCGCTCTGAAAGTGTTCCAAACCATATCATTCCCCACTGTCATTGTCGTTGTAGCTTAAGAACTATATGTTTATAAATATAGTTATTGTTATTGTTCTTGGTGTAGGCGGCCCTTAACTCTTTGCAGTAAATCAAATGTGTATTTCCCAAAGTTCCACAGTTCTTCTACTGTAAAAGACAAGAAACAAAGATTGGTTCTCCTTGTAACATTAATGGAGCAAAGCCTGCGAGCTAGTTCAGGCAATCAATTCGAGCTGCGCTGCATCACTCTCTTGTCATATCTCACTTCACCAACATTCACACCCACTCAATTACACGGTCTATTTAAGGTGTGCGTCTTACCCATCATCCTCTTTGCCTGACTCAGCATTCCAGCGCTATTCTTTTCAGCCCCACCACCGCCCCAGCATCCACCTGTAGGCTCCGGGGGGTTAAGGTTGACGCTCATGACTCCCATTTATTTTAATGAATTTCATTCTGGGAATGATGAAGCCGGAGCCTTGACGCCAAACTCAAATGTATAATAAAGCTGCTACAAACATTTTAATCGCGAGTTGTCTGACTGAACTGTATATATTCAGATATGTTGCAGTAGTGAGGACAGTTAATATAACTGGTAATAATTAATCGGCAGGCTGTCTGCTTGTTGTGGTTTGTGTGTGACTGGCTGTACAAGGAATTTCTACAATTACATTTAACAGTATCTAACAGGCTTATTCAATGAAATACACATCGGTGATTGCAATGCAGTAGTTTCTTTCTGCTAATACAGCAAAGCTGTGACACTTTAGAGATGTTTTGTTTTTAGCGAGCAGCAGCTATCATGTAAACAACGCAACAATTATGCAAGCAGGGCGTCCATCCGTTGCCATGGTGATTGCTCTTTTCCTTGTTCCAGTTGAGCGTAAGGGGCGTCCCATCGTTTTGCAATCAAAATGTACACCCGTTCCCTTCAGAAGAGGGGCACAGCTGCGAGTGTAACTTGCTTTGGAGAGACACTTTGTAGTAAAGCAGTAGTGGGTGGGGTGCGGGTGGGGTGTGGTTTGCGATTGGGCCAAACTTACTTGGGAGATCCACTCAACTGGGGCATGAATGCTGAATGCAGTGTCTCCCAACAGTCTTGCAAGACTGCTATTGCATGTTCTAACACCCAGTTTGTCTTCAAGGATTATTATTTCAAGTTTATTAAATCCAAGTACGATCCAAATGCATTTAAAATACACTTTAGCACTGAGGCACAGGTGTCCTGTTTAGCCAGAATGGAAATGCGTTTGCACCTGCCTTGCTTTTTCCATGGCAGATGCAAATCACGATAGTCCAGATGGTGATAATGCACTGGACAATATTTGCTAACTTCACCAAAAAAACACCAAATACTTGTGCAAGAAGTTTCTCTGTCTTGCTTTTTGTTTGTGTGACACCCGTCTGTCTTATCCAACTTCGCCACGAGACTGGTCAATATAGGAGGGCCATCGGTTAGTGAAGCCATGTGGTCACTTTTTCTCTACCCTCCTCTGGCATAAATCTACCTTGCATTACTTTTGGTTTTGCACCTTCAGTGCCACTGCATATATGACACTCCTCACTCAAAAGTCTCAAGTCTCCAGATGGGCCTGCAAAAAACTAAATATGAGTCACTTCATTTTTACTTTACATCAATGACACACAAAGTGAGAGTGGAAATTGAAAAGAGTGCCCCAAGTGCCAACCAACAGACTGAACTAAGCTCACCCGTGCCCCCCTCCCCCGCGTACTACTCACCACTCTCACCCCAACATGCAAAGGATCACACTTAACAAAACTCAGTGGAGCCAGGCTGCAGTACTTCACAGCTAAATAAAAGCCTTTGCTGCAAATACAGCTGCACACATTTCTTTCCACTCCCATTTTTTACAAGTGGAAGTCAAATATTTGAGACTTTTTCTGTGGATACAAAGAGCTAATTTCTCAAGTTTTGCTTACACACAAAAAAAAGCCTTAAAATCTGTTGGTTTATTTATCAAAAAAATGTCTTTTTTTCAATGTAGAACTGCAAATTATAGAGTGAATGTTACTATGAGCAGCCCGGGACACACCTGTGCAGTAATCATGCTGTTTAACCAGCATCTTCTTGTGCCTCACCTGTCAGGTGGAAGCATTGCCTTGGCAAAGTTCTCACTATGACGCAGATTTAACACACTGGTGCTCAAAATTTGAGAAGAATTACTATTTTCTTGACACAGAAAAAAAAAAAAGCCTTACATGTTTTCTTTGAAAAAAAATAGAAACCAGCGTATCGATGCTTTCCAAACAGACTCAAAAACATCAATTCCTCTTAAACTATTAGATTTTTTTCATTGCATTTCAACCACAGATGGAAAAATAACACAAAGAATGATGTCTGGGAGAAAAGAAGATAGATTCACTTTGTAAATGCTTGTTTAAACATGTCTGTCTCTGTGTGTGTCACGATTTTCAGAGCAATGGTTTTTCTTTTCTCTTTTCTTCTAACCTGTCATCACCGCGTGCTGTACTGGATAAATCAGCTAACCTAACATGACTGCCACAGTAACATATTCGAGCCAAAAATCGGAAAAATCTCAGTTTGAAAGATGGAGCAGACAAACTTGCCTCGGCAATATGCTGAAACAGTTTAAGGGTGGCAATAGTCTCTCAAACTCAACAAAGACAAAAGAAAAGAATCAATACAGGCCCCAAATTTTGGAGACAACCGCAAATTAAATCTGAAAACGGTCACTTGTACAATGATGCCTGAGTCTTTCATTTTCACAGTTACTATAATCACAACAGAGAAAAAGCCCATAAAACTGACAGTATGAGGGGAAGAATGTTTAATTTTTCTCTGAGAAAAATCTTCTCTTTTTAATGATATAAAATGTTAAAGACGTTGTATTCAAATATTGATGAATACACTGCTGAGCAGACGTGACATATCAGCTCGGGGCTTCTCCCTTGTTGCCGAGAAACAAAGCATGACAGACACCATGTGCCACGTTAACAGGCTCAAGCAGGTACTTCACATGATGGAGGAAGACTGGTCTGAGCTGGAGGCGGATGATAACGCGTGCGCTCGCACAGCCCACCGCGTCAAACTCGCAAATCGACGCGCTCAATCACAAATTCCCAATCTGTCGACGCACACGGTCCTCAACACACCCGCTTCATCTCTGTTAAGAGTTTTCCAGAGAGTAATGTCTTCATAACACCGAGGCTTTTGACTCAAACAGGCTGAGATTTCTCCTGACAGACTGCTGCTGCTCGTCAGCCAGAGAGAAAGAGAAAGGTCAGCTAACATGGAGTGCATTATCATTCAATTCCCTCTCCTTCCTCTCAACCTCCACACCTTCAGCCTTGGATACAGAAACACACACTCAAACTGGGGCGCAGCGTATTTTAAAAACAGTGATGCCCATTATATGGTATTAGCGTTTTGATAACTCAAGGCCAGTGCTGCTGTGTCACCTGGTTTACGTGTGTGTATGTGATGTGATGTGATTGGGGGTTAGTGCGTTGTATGGTTAACCTCATTCTGTCTCTGTCTTTCTACGTCTTTGTCCCTTTATTCTTCTTGGAAATCACAGATTGACAGTTGAAGCGCACAGAGTTTATCTTTTGCTTCTTTAAGCCTCCGTTAATGAGAAACTGCCTGAGAAGTTTTTCACAGTTCATGTTGGAATTCTTCGCTGCTTCTCGCTTCCTCGGGCTTGTCAGGGGCCTGCAACCAGACTTTCAATTCCTTCAAGTGATCATTAGAATTTTCTGAGATGCCTTAATGTGAGACGAAGACTCGCTGTTCATGGTATTGATACATGGACACATAATTGGAGATCTCCCAGTGAGCTGAGCTGATGGCTTGTTAAGAAAAAATGAACAATAGCAAGCTGGGTCAAGCAAACAAAGATTTTAAAGCACAATGCAACAACAAAAGTTTTTTATTAAGAGGAAGTCATCTCAAAGAATGATTTGGTGATTCACGATTCGAGACAGTGGTTTTACACACTGCATTTGAATGTGATGCACATCCAAATCACATTTTACGAACTGCAGCTGAAATGTTTGAACAGTTTTATGTAATGATTGTGAAATTATAATAATCAGATAATAATAATAATAATAATTATGGCATCATAACAGTTAAACAGAATAGATCTCTGCTCAATAAATACTAGAGAATTATTCTTTTTTTGCCCAAATGTATCCCAGTTTTAGCTCAAGACAAAACAATCCAGACCTGCAAATCCTCAAACCAAATCTTAGTTGGATCCATGGGAGCAGTGAAGCAGTGAAGCAGTGAAGCAGTGAAGCTGCGATGTGAGTGTCGATAGTTCTCGGCATCAATTAATTAATTAAAATTCGAAAAGACTGTCTGCTTTGACAGTATTTTTAGATTTTTTTATTCAGATACTAAAGTATAAACTAATCCCTAAAAAAGCAATTATCTAGTAATGCTCAATTTTGCTTTTTTAACACAAAACAACAAAACAAGACATCCAGCAGACAGCACTAGAAAGTCTAACCAAAAAATCAAACAAAACATTTCAAACCAAAAAGACAAACACAAAAAAAGAAAGAGAAAAAAATATTCTTCCTGCACCTCTGATCAAGTCAAGCCCTGACGTAATCTCTCTCAAATTTACAAGCACATGCCACCAAAGCTTCGACACAGTACACCGTAATATGAGGCAAGTTCATAGTGTGCAACAAATCGGCCCCCTTTCTTTATTTACACCCATTGAATATTTTACTTCATTGCTGCTGTAAAAAAGATCAAATACGGCCACTACACATCATCATAAAACAAGTAGACATCAGCTGTTTGGGATAGAATTACTGTTTCCTGTTTGACTTTAGGTCGTCCAGTTTAAAGACTCTTAGGATGACCAGCTCAGTTTCCTTGTTCTACTAAAAACCTGAAGGCTACCTTCGGCTCTAGCACAGAGCCTCTCCGTGGGTCGACCCTAAATATTTCTTGATACCACTGTGTAACTGTAGGAGGGCACTCCATAATCCATTGTCTTCGCCAAAAATTTGATTGTTTTTAAAGAGCAGAGTACTGAAAACATTAAGAGACCGATCCTTATCAGGCAAATTAGGCCGAAAGTGACCTGGTGTTTTTTTTAGTGCCTAATATAGCTTAGTACAGCATTTAATCCTTTGGTCACTGGTGACCAGAATTCACGAAAAAAAGGGCGCTGCCACAGCCAGTGTAAGTCTCGTTCTCTGTTTTGTATCTGTGGCAGAGATGAGATCGGCTACAGTCAGATTTATTAAGAATATAGGGTGTTCTAAACTGTCTAATTTACATTGAATTTCCTTAAATCTGTTACAGCCAAATGTTACATGGCATGCACGGAGCACTCAGTCTACTACATAATTGGACGCCAGATCTGTCTCCCGTACTGACAGAACACGGATGATATTATGTTCATTCCAGGAATCCAGTGATCACTGAAGATATGAAATGAACCCTTTACTTTTAGTGAACACTGGGAGGCATTTGTCTAAGGGACTAACCACAGAAACACCAGGGAGCAGCAACATATGTGTTTGTATGTAATGACAAACCGGCAAAAAACAAGAAAGTTTGTACGTGTCAAATTGGGCTTGAATCTGTGCAAAAGACATTAATGAATTTTCTGAATACAGGTCACCAGCACCTCTAATCCCCTTTATATATCAAACATCAAAGACCCTAATATTTGTGCCAGGGGGAAAGACTCTGTTACCAGTAATAGGACTCAAATAAAATACAAACCCCTTCCTTCCTGCAAAGGCCACCGTCTCTCTGCATACCTCAAATGTATTGTACAAAACTGTGTTGTGTCTGATGTTCGTTGTAATATGCTGTTTCTCACATGTTAGTAAACTAGGGGGGAGTTGAAGTTAGCACATTTCTGTTTCTAAACACTTAAATGTGTCCTTTGTTAGAGACAGAAATTACTAATAAGATGATACTTATGATGATCAGGCTGCTAAGTATAATAATCAGACTAAGGAATCATCTGCAAAATGAAGAAGGACACTTAAGTGGAAGTCAGCAAAGTGCTAAGAAAGTGCTGACTTCCACTTGTGCATTTATAGGGTCTAATTTTCAGAGGACTGCAGTAACCATGGTGAGTCTGACGTTCAAATAATAATAAAAAAGAAAAAATCTTTTGACCTTAAAGGGGACATATTATGCTTTTCTGTATCTTTCAAGCTATAAATGATGTTACAAAGTTGGATTGCCATTTTAAATGA
>JAQLOL010000004.1:6853453-6873634 GCA_029783665.1 Naso thynnoides
AGCTGACCTGGCCTAAACATTTTGATCCATAAAAATCACACAATATCTTTTTAATATGTTGTAAAATAAAAATGAGAATAATTATGTAAAAAATATCATTACCCCACCAATCATATTACAGTTGTTAAATAGGTCCAAATAAATGCAATCTGATGTTTTTTCAAAATCGTGCAGCCTTTCTTTATTGGATTAATTTGGCATGAAGAATTTGCAATACTAAAATTACTGAGATATATACATATATTAAGTTTCATACTAATTTTTCTCTTGATCTAAAGACACAATTATACTTAATAAATTTGTTTGGTTAATAGTGGGCGGCATAAACGTAAAGAAGTGGAAGTGGAAGGGATTTAAAAGGCTCTTTATTGTTTACACAACATTATAATATGTGTCTTATTAAAAATATAATTTCATTTTTAAATTTCAAGGTTATATTAAATAATTATTCCCTAATTGATGTACAAACGCCTGGACTCTGGGAATGTTTTTGCTGAATGTGTTTGCAATCAAAGAAGTGGTAGAAAATAAATTCAAGCTTTAAATTATTTGTTTATTGTTTACTGTTTATTACAATCCCCATTAGCTTATGCAGTGACATCAGCTAATCTTCCTGGGGTCCAAAAAATTAAAAACACAAAGTATTTGTTCGTTTCACAGTATAAGATGGAAAAGTTATTAAAGTCACCTCCTAACTGAGTCTCTTAAGGCTGGGTGAATGAAAGCTTTTATAGAAAAGTAATTATTTGTAGTCACTACATTTTTCCATCAGGATGTTTACTAGAACCACTTGTGCCATGAGTGCTATTACGAAACAATTATAAGTTTCAGGGGGGAAAAATGCAACTCAGAGACAGTCATGGTTAGAGTAGATGCTTTCATGCGAAATTGCTTGTGTAAATAAATTGGAAAATGGAGTTCACCTTGAAGGATATGGGTTTTTGTTGTGTTTGATGGTGACCCTCTTAACCTCATGTTTGTCAGTATGCATAATTGGCTGTATTTGAAGTACATGTGAAAAGCATTACCTTGGACCATCTCTGTGCTAAATTATGATTCCTAATAAATTTTTATGAAAGGTTGTTTTTACGTTCCTTATACAATTTTAAATTATTATTATTATTATTATTATTATTATTATTATTTCTAGGTGTAAGCTTATGTTTCAGCTACTTCAAAAATAGAACTTATCAAAATAAAATGATCTTTTTGCAGTATTACAACCTTGCTCACATAATGAGGAACATAAAGAAAGCAAATTTTCTGCAGACTATTACCGCATCATCTTGAAAGTTTGTAGATAATTGCATGCATTGTGGCCTCTGGGTTTTCTGGATTTTTTTTTTAACAATTTGACATTTATTTATTTATTTTGACTACTTAAATGTCAAATGTTCTCACATACCAAATATCCTTCGACTCCAAGACTGTTGTACCCCATTAAAACACAGTCTTCATGTCTGTTTGCCAGTGTTTTCCAGAATTACAAGAGTGAAATTATTTTCTCTAGCATTTCTGCCTTTAGGGTTTGGGTCCTCATCAGTTTTACAAATTATTTCTCATTGAGTCCATCCAGCATATGAGCATGACAATAATGTGATAAATGAAACTAAAATCAGAGCCATCTCTGTGTCTCAAGGAGAAAATTGCATCTCAGATTACTGAAGCAAAAGATTTGTCTTTTGTGATGTGGTTCACAAAATAACACTGGAAATATTGGAGGCTTTTTATGTGTAATTATTCATGTGTCTTTTACTTCTACAGCTCTGCCACTCTGCCTATCACCTTCAAGTGCCTCCTTGAGAACAACCACATTGACAGACGCATTATTCGCTTTGTGCTGCCTGTCGGAGCCACCATCAACATGGATGGAACCGCACTTTACGAGGCCGTGGCAGCCATCTTTATCGCCCAAGTGAACAATTATGAGCTCGATTTTGGACAGATCATTACAATCAGGTAATTCTCGCTGGATTTATGCTAAAAAAATTGGACCTTTGGTGGAAAATTGCATAAATTGTAATAAAGTTTAGAAGGTGAGAGGAAGGTCAAAAAAGGAAAATATCTGATCAAATATTTTTTCACAGGGGGCAGCTTATACACGACTTGTTAAAAAAAAAGTTTAAATTTTTTTGTCGATTTGGAAATATTTTCAGAGACGTACTTCTACAGTTGAGCAGACAATCTGTGAAAACAAGAGGACTGAAGTCTTAAATACTCTTTTCTTATGTAAGACCTGTATCTTTGCCTTTTTTGTGTTATCCAACTGCCAGTGAATAAATGTCAAAATGTTCCTCTAAGATTAACATAAAACAACCATTTGAGAAAAAAAATCTTAAGGGAAATTTTGTAAAGGAGGAAAGACCTCCTAAATTCTGACTATTTAAGAAAATCTGGGTCAGAAGCTGTGTAGACATACTTGTTGCGTTTTGAGTGCAACATGTGAATTGATCTAATGTCACACATTTAGTTTAATTCTGAATTAATAAAAAATATTATGGGATTTACCAGATACACATATATGTAAATGTCACACAGATTACGCCTCATATGAGCCTCTTAGTCTGATCTGATTTCTGCTAAATCAGTCTGGAAGCCTCGCAGGCACAGACAGCCAGACAGACAGACAGAAAAACAGCAACAGTCCCTCTCCAATCAACACCACCAGCAAATAACCTTCAACCACATTACCTGTGCTCCATCCATGTCCAGAAAGATGGCCTGTCCCTCCTGTGATTTCATGATATTTCCCACTGCAATAACATTAAGCAGATCTCTCTTCATAGCTGCAGTCTGTGCCCGTTCCCCCATAATCCCTGGATGGTAAAACCCATATGACCTGTATTACTCATCTCCCTTGTCACGCCAGAATTATAATAATTTTTCCCTCTCTTTGCATCCTGTTACCGTGCCGTTTGGCAGCTGACCATGGAGCTGTTCCATCTGCATGCCAACCCCACCCCACCCCTCCCAGCCCTGCTGAGAAACATTTTGTCAGTTTGCGCTCAGAGGTCCAAGGTCTCGGACAAAACATCCTCAATCATTCTCTCTACATCTTCCATTATCCCTGCACCATGAAGGAAGAAATATTCAAATGCTTTGCCTTTTGAAAGTCCCAATACTATTGTGTAAAAATGCTATGAGTTGTGCACTGAGATTTTCAAACAAAAAATAACAGAGACTTCATCTTTGAAATGCGTGCAAGTTAAAAAAAAAAAAAAAGGAAAAGAACACACAATGATGACTTGCTATTTTCTGACTTTTTTCTTAAGGGCCATGAGGCAATATAAGATAGGGGCTGGAAAAGTAATGGTAGCCTACTCTTTATCAAAGTTTTGTAGGTGATGTCACTTTTTGTAGCAAAAGTAGAATAAATGAATTAAGCGGTGATTTTTGCTCAAATGAGAGTTGTAAATGCTAGCATGCTCACCTAAGTAGCAGCAGTTACTACCTCAAGCATTAATGTTTCTTCAAAAAGATGAGAAGCATGTAAGCTAACTGCATCTTTTGCGTTCACTTAGAAAAACACCACCCTTTTCCAGGTTTTTGTCTTAAGATGAGTAAGCTACAACTTAAAAATAGGCTATCAACTGGCCTTTTCAGAAGGCTCAAAGAGAGTTAGCATTAGCATTGGCTTACAATAACTAGCAAAATTCACAGTCATTAGCTTGAAGAAAGGAGACTGCCTTTGATTATTTTTTCTTCGTAAATTCACAGACTCGTTTTTTTTGAAACACCATGATGGATTTCAAGTAGCCCAGTGAATTTGTTAAACATTCCAGCGTATACTGCAAAGAAAAAGAGTTAGCAGTGCAGCAACAGCTGATAACTTCTGTTGTAGGCTTTGTCAAAAATAAATCTGCAAAGTATTCTAACTGTTGCCGAAAGATAAATGTAGTAGAGTAAAATGCACAATGTTGAACCTTAAAATGTTCTGAATTGAAAGGATATAGCCAAAAAATAATAATAATATAAACATTAATATAGCCTATAAAATAATCATATAATAATAATCAGATCAAAGCAATATTGTTTGCAAGATTTGTTCTTGTGTGTTATGGAAAATGAATGCACTCTGCTCCTCTGTCTGTTCTCTTAGTATCACGGCCACTGCAGCCAGCATCGGTGCAGCTGGAATCCCGCAGGCTGGACTCGTAACCATGGTGATCGTGCTTACATCTGTGGGCCTGCCCACCGATGACATCACTCTCATCATTGCTGTTGACTGGGCTTTGTACGTAACAGTTAAAATCTCCATTATGAATATCCAGCCACAATCAAAGTCATCAATTTAGGAAGTGGTTTTGACGTTTAAGTGTCTTCTAGTAAATTTTTGTCTTCTTCTAAGCTTGGGTTTATATACATATGGGAGTAATCACCAACATATACAGCTCTAAGGACTCCATGTCATTTCAGTTATGAATATAATTTTTTTTAAACCTTCTCAACATTGTAGATAACCTTTGATTCTTATCATTTAGAGATCGATTCAGGACGATGGTCAATGTAATGGGTGACGCCCTGGCCACAGGCATCATGGCACATATCTGCAGGAAAGATTTTGTCAAAGAAGGGGAGCAGGTGAGAGCATGCAAGGCCAAATAAATTAGAATTAATACAGTTGCAATCTCAAGGTTGTTTTGACCTGTGTATGGCAATATTTACCTTATTTCAGAGGACAGATAGACAAGTGGTTTATTTTAATAGATTGAGAGTTTACAATTCAATCCTATTTGTGTGGACTGCAGATTTGAAGGAATAGTTCAACATTTTTCATATTTAGTTTCTTGCTGGGAGGTGTTGAGCAGATTGACACCATTCTTTGTTGCTGCATTAATTATGATACAACAGCCATTTGTAGATAAGCTTAATTTATCTTTTTGCAAGTTTCTTTCGCAATAATATGTGGTGTTAGAAGGGTAGGTACAATAAGCTACTGCTTCAGCCTACACCTTTTCAGTCATTTTCCTGTTTTGTATCTGTGCGCAACATCTGTAATGCCTCAGAGAGTGTACATTGTTAAAGTAAACTGAAATAAATTTCTAACCCTACAACTTAGTTTATGTAACTTTAAGACAAGGGACACTTAGTCTGTTTTTTTTCTGAAATAGTTTCTATTCACCTCTTTATCCTCTTGTCTCCATGTTCATAAAGCACATTCGTAAAACTCCAGAATTAGCACAAATTTACCAGTCCTTAAAACATTCTGAAGTAGGATGAAGCTTCTTTGTGTATCCCCATCTTTCTAATTACTTTGTAAGTAATTGCACTAATTCTAAATTTTACCTCACATTGAGTGAACATAATGACAGGTTATTTGTTTCCCTGCCTCCATTCAATATGCCAAGTTGTGCTAATCAAATCCTGGCTATAACTCCATTTTTATCACACAAACATAAGTATGGTATCAAGCCTCTCACTTAACTTTTACCACAAACTACAAATTATTTCAATATACAGTACATTTGTTTTCCAAATGTACAGTGTTTTCAATTACCAGCAGTCAACATCTGGCTGTGGGATTACATTACAGTTTATTAGTAACCAAAGCTTTATTGTGGTTTATTCCATACATTTCAATCTAAAAATAGTCTAAAAATACTCCAATGGGAAGCTCCGATAAATGCATGCAGGCAATCCTTATTTACTAACTATACAGGTTCTGAAATTTCTGTTTATTTATTCATTTTTGGATTTTAAAAAAAAATCTTTTGGTAGTGGTTCAACTAGAAGCAAGAGACTATACACTTGTCCTTGTGCCATTTTATGTCACTATCAGACATAAACTTTTGTAAGAAATGTATATATATTTGTGAACTGAAAATCACTATTGCCTGCTTTAAAACTTGATTGGAAGTTACTCCTTTTCTTGTCTTCTTTGATCGCTGCGTCCACCAGGTGCCTCTGATCTGTGAAACTAAGCCCATGATAAGTATCCAGCAGATGATGACCTACCAGAACCAGAAGAACGGCTGCTACCAGCCGCCTCCACCGGGCAGTAAGCACGACCACCTCTCCCCGGATGTGGCTCGCCTGATTCAGCTGGAGGAGGGGATTCGGCCAATAGAGAAGAAGAAACATGCCCACTCCTCTCACCATAAGAGAGAGCACAGGGACAAGGACCACTGTTCTGTTGACATGAATGGGCTGGAAACTAATGTGTAAAAGCAGTTGGGCTGCTAACAGCTACTGGCTCGTCCACAGCTGCAGGAACAGCAGCAGAGGAAGAAGTTTTTCCTCTGGCGAGGGTCGCCCACAGTGGGTACATACAGATGACCCTGGAAAAGTGACTTTTTTTTTCTACATAAACTAAATAATGACCCACACTTGATTATGTATGTATGTGTGTGTGTGTGTGTACATATTTATCAGAGATTTATTATTTGTCAACAGCAGTGACAATGCACTGCCCTAACTGACAGACATTTCAAACCGCAGAACTGATCCTGTTCGGGGTTTCACCAATATCCTGCCAGAAGTGAGTCAGCCCATCTCAAGGAGCAGCAACTGAGAACACAATAGCTGATTTTATTTAAGGAACCTATCTTTCCATGGACTGAGGAGAAAAAAGCAAGCAACATCTACACATATCTCTTATTCATTATGATCTGGTTTGGTTTTCTTTTTAGTTGTTTTGGGGTTTTGTTTTTTTTTTTTGCTTTTTTGTATATTTCCTTTTCCATCATGAAACTCAGGCAGAATATAGCTTGCCTTGAGCATTTTTCCAATAGATTTACACACAATATGAGATAATCAAGTTCTTACAAGAAACCTTTATGTTGACACACACATGCAGATGTTTGGTTAATATTCAGGAAAGAAATGTTCCAGATTTTTGGGCAAAAAAGATGGTATTCTTGTGATAATCCACATTTTCTCAGCAACACCTCTCCCTTCACTTCTCTGCCTTGTGGTCCTGAGTCTAAGTGGGTATTCTGCCTCATCCCTGCAGTACTGTATGGTCAAGACAAAAGAAAGATGAAGGTCTCCATGAAAACGAAGACGTGTTTGCCCTTGTGTTAAAATGTTATGTTGTCTTTGCACCATCTTTGTATTCCCTCTTTGCCTTAAACGACCAAAGGAGAAGCATACAGGGCGGGACGTTACTGGCAGCAACAGGAAAACGACACAAGTTGACAGTCACAGGTCAAACTCTGAACTCTGTCCATATGTGTGTGATATATGCCGTACATGTATTTATTTCAAGAGTATAATTGTAGATTTTACCACCATGTCAGTATGTTTCAAGAGCTGCCATTCTGTATTTGTTGAAACATTTTACTGTAGTCCAAATTTATTTATAAAACTGTACAAACTCTGTAAAGAAGAAAACACCAAGAAATGAAAAATATATCAAACACAGTTTTACTCCCGGAGTTCTTTTTAATGGTTTTGGAATATAAAATCTGAGTCACAAGAACTGCAGGTGCAATAAAGGTTCAAATATAAGGACTAAAAACTACAAAGTGCAAAAATTTAATGCTTCATTTTGAAATCTGTCGAGCTGTATCCTCTCTCTCAAAGACCTTCAGAAAAAGCAGCAGTTTACACTTGTCAAGAAATGAGCAGATGTCCATGTAAACTACATCAATCAATTAAGTTGACAAAATGTGTGAAGAGAAGAGGTTTAGGAGAGTCCTGGTTCAATCCATGCAAAATTCACCACAAACAGCATGAGTGGAAACTATTTTCATGACATTTTTTCTTCATGTTGCACCCCTTTTCTTACGTATAAGAGTGTTGTAATGTAAAGCCTTGTTTTATTATCAA
This sequence comes from Naso thynnoides, assembly GCA_029783665.1. Classification (NCBI taxonomy): domain Eukaryota; kingdom Metazoa; phylum Chordata; class Actinopteri; order Acanthuriformes; family Acanthuridae; genus Naso; species Naso thynnoides. The sequence goes on from JAQLOL010000004.1 coordinate 6,861,224, forward strand.
GGCTACCAAAGGAACCACAGGAAACCCGCTCTGGCATTGGAGTTGCTATTCAATGCACCCTAAGGCATATTATTTTGCAGCTCTCATAAAATATACACTTTGTCACGTTCATTCAATGTGAAATCACCTTAGATAATGAAGGCATTCAATATGGGAAGAGAAATGCAATTTCAAATGCACAGAAAAGCAAATATACATTATATTCTACAGGTTGCAGCAGAAAAACATATATATAAAAACTGACAGGTCCAGAGAGTGGGCTTGTAGCTTGTAGCTCTTAGGGTGTGCTATAAAGTGCAATTTCACTGGACACTCTGCTGGTTTGAAGCAAAAGCTCTGAGCAGGAGCAACGTGTTCAGCCTTGAAGCAAGACGAGGTTACAAATGTCTCACAAACACTATTAACTGTTGGAGAACCTTGGAGCCTTGGAGAACAAATAACAGGATTGGGTTATATTAAAGAGGGTTTTATCTCTGCCGAACCTGCTACCTGCATCCATTAGAGGCACATCAGTCTGGCATGGCATTTCCCCCAGTGTGGTATTCAAGCTGTGAGTAAAAAATGACATCAAATCTTTTTTTCTTTCTTTTTCTTTTTTTTTGGGGGGGGGGGATAAGACAGGACGGTACGGACCTGTTCTTAAACAGAGGCAGACACAGACGAAGGGAACACACTAACATGAATATAAGCAGGTATGAACTTATTTTACATCTACTGCTATTATACTTTTACAGCTTCTGTTTGAAAATATTTGCTCCTGTAATGTTGACAAAGCTGATTTCTTTGTTTGCATTCAATAACTGTAGGCATCCTGTCAAAACAAATGTGCTGTGGGTCGAGACTTGAAGGGATAGTTCAACCAAATACTAAAATTAAGTCATTATCTACTCACCCACGTGCAGATAAAAATTTTGTTTAAATTTTTTAGTTCACAAAACACCGCTTGAGTTTCATAGGAAAAAGGCCTGGTGGTAATCTCTTCAAGCAATTGTAGTGACCGGTGGCAAGGTTTCGTACTTAAAAAACAAACAAACAAACAAACAAACAAAAAAACATAATGAAATCATAACATGCCTCCATACTGCTTGACCCAAGTAATCCAAGTTTCCTGAAGCCTCTACATGCAAAGTTGTTTTTTATTAAAAAAAAACAAAACAGCACCAGTGTTTGTCCAGCCATGTGTTACTAGTAAGTAGTGTAACTAATTACTTACAGAATTTCAGCAATAATATTACAGTTACTTGATTGTGAAATAACTCGTTGTAACGTTACTTTCATTGATTCTGTAGAACTTTGTTCACGCCATAATTATCGCTAAACAAGTTACAACATGCTGTAAGGCTATGTGCACGTGCCGCCCGCATGCCGCAGCCAGAGTGAGCACAGAGCAGCAGTGAGCCAGTTAGCTAGAAAGATGGAGAGGGAAGCGTTTACATTCATCTGCTGGAAATATTCCCACTACTTTGATTTTATTGGAGGGAAAGACGACAAGAACGTCATTGTTAGATGTAAGTTGTGTGTAGGAACTAAGACTTTCCACTGTGAAAAACATGACCTAAAACCTCCTGAAACACCTGCTTCAACAACACAGCAGCGTGCAATTAGTCTAAGTGCAGCCCAGCAACGAGCCCTCTATGGCTGCGGAGGATGCCTGTAGCCCCGTGGCTAAACAACCAAAGTTGGATTTCAGTCCTGGACAGCAGCCGACAACAAGTGATAATATAACGAGTAATATAATGAGTTACATTTGGCATGGAGCAGTAAGTAAAGAAGTAACATTACTTTTGACAAGAGTAATGACTGATGAGTAATATATTACTTTTTTGAGTAATAAGCCTGACACTGAACAGCACTGACACCAGATTTTCAGCCTCACAGTTCACTGCAGCCTGTAGCTCCTTTACCAATTCTACTGAAGCAAAACTGGGGGTGTTTTGGATATTTAACGCATCTGAAAGAGACACTATGTAGCTTTTGAAAAGGCCAATATCACAGACTACCTCTTACTAATGAAAAGCTCAATTTCACCACTTTTGCTCAATTTAGTAAACCAAGGTTTTGCTGCCACAGCCTCACTTGGTCTGGTACAACCACTAGCTCAGCCAATAGTTGGCTATTGTGTAAATTAATGTAATCAAAATTTAGATATGCATTGTTGCAGCTGTCAGTTCAGTGACTTAAAACCAGGGTAGAGATTATCTTTCATCTCATTCACCAAGAAAACAAAACAAGAGAGACATCAAACTTTTGATTGTTGTTTCAGCTCACCATTCCACCGTCTTTTAGTCAAGGCCAATGATGACGTCTTTGGAACAGCTGACTCAAAACAAACTTGGAAAAAAAAACAAAAAACACTGCTTTATCCTGTATCTGGTTACAGTCTCACTTTAAAAGATAACAGACGGTTACTGTAGTGGTCTTGTGTTCTGGTTTTAACAAGCTACTCCCTAAAGTGCATTATAACCTCTTGATGGATCGTACCGGTGTTACCTCATGTCATTGTCCTTTGTCAACATCAGCCACATAGGTTACGTAAACTCCACCCATTTTTACCAAAATAGCCTCATCTATGAGATATCGCATTTGTTTACATTTTGTCCACATTCAATAAATGGTACAGAAAGTACCTGAAAATGTGTAAAAAGAACGCGTCAAAATTCTCCTTCAAGCTAATATTTAAGCTTGGAAGGCAGCACTTAAGGAACTATTTTTCCAGGCGTAATAACTTTCATCTCAATGGCTTCAGCTCCCTTCTCTCTCTATCTCGCTCTGCAATTTTTGACCATAAAAAAACAGACGTTCTCTATGGAACCTATAAAACCTATACCCAGCAACTTTTACGTGTCTTTCAGTGTTTTTATTATAAGTTTAAAAATGGACAGCCTTGACTTGTGTGAGGCAATTAACTTATTACAAAGGTTTCAACTCTAAAGACTTGGGAAATCCATTACAATTATCTCCCCTTTGGCTGAGTATAATTATCATGCTATTACATGCTACTATCATAATTACAGTAGCGGGGTTTTTTGCTTTTTTTGCTTTTCCCAGAAGCTGTCATAGGCAGGTGGTGAGCTTTGGTGGTTGCTTTTCTCAGTCTGTCCAAAAGTTCAATCTGTGAAACAAATGTCAAAGGAAAGGCCTTTTTGTGTGACTGATGAGTCTCCTGAACAGTACACATCCAAAAAATACTTTTCTTTTATTGTCTAGGAGAGCTTTGACCCAAGGTTATTTACTCGAGCACAGGCTGAGCTTCTTAAGCTGACTTGAGGCGACCCAAGCTGTAAAATCCTCAGCTAACACCACCCTGCCTAACCTTTTCCCACCCCCTGACTCTGCCCTTATTACAGTCTATCTCCTAAAGACACAACGGCCCACTGCTAATGGTCAGTGAGACGTCCAGCCGTCCAGCCCGTGCAACATCTGAATGTAACCATTTGGCCAGCTGGCCACCTGGCACAGGCACAGGCTGGAGGGTGGGCTGAAGGGAGATGTCCTGTTAGAAGCAATTAGGAGCGCAGGCTGTATCTGGCAGACGGCGCACAGTGGGCAGAGAGGGTGGGGATGCCAACAGGGAGAAATCTAGATGAACTCAAAAATAAACAGCCAAATGGAGGGAAAATGGACTAAGAGGGAAGTAGGGCAGCGAGGCTAAAATAACAGTGTCAAAAAAAAAAAAAGAGAAATTTACTTATCTAACCAGTGAAAACCAGCAGAGAACAGTGCTGCAGCGTTCGGATGTATGTGTGAGTAATGAAATGCCATTCTTATACAGCACAGATACGGACTGGTGCACTGTCATTTAAATTCTGGTCTTGGTTCAAACAAATAAACTCTTTTTGTTGAGTTTCTAATATTTTAATATTTTAAATCAGCAAACCTCATTTTTTCTTGATCAAAAAAATATTGAAAAATCACTCATGTACAGAAGCAGCAAAGTAACGATCAAAATGGATTTTAAATCTAACAGAATATGTACAGCATTAAAATTTGTCGTCCTTGCTCTGATCTCATTACTTCTCATAAGAGGCCCTCAGACACACTTGTTTTAAAAGCTTAATTTATCAGGAGTTAATTGAACAAATGTAAGAGTGAATCCCTGTGCAAGTCAAGATTTGAGAGTGAGTATTTTCGAGTGGACAAGTTGCGGCATGTACTCGTGAGAGCATTTTTACTGAAGATTGTCTTGTGGTTTCCCCAGTGATGTGCCCAAAAATGCGAAATGTTTTTAGGTTTTAGGTCACTGAAAACCTATTTTGCAAAAAGTTCCAGCCAGGATGAAGATATTCAGAAACTTTGTGGTATACAAGGGAAGGTGAGTTTTCAGCTTGTGCAGTTGCTAAAATCCCTAACAGGACTTTTTACATTTGGACATATCTGTAATTGTGACAAAGGCATCAGAGAGCACCGCAGAGGTCAACACAAAAACCGCTCAAATCTTCAGGTGCAGTGAAACACCCAAAAACAGCTTTTTTTGTGAAACATTTGATCAGCAAATACGGCTCTACATTTCGGTTTAGACTGCCACCTGTTGGTTTAGCTCAGTTATAATAGCGCTTCAATTACGTTTTCAACTTTTGATTTAAGATTTATGTAAAAGTGTGCTCATGTAGACAGTTTGTTAAGGCCAGAAAAAAGGAAACTGTTCTGCTTGTGCATGTGTGGACGAGTTCTACATTTCCTACAGGTAAAGGTTTTAATCGTCACTCCCTGCTGTGCTGAGCCCGGTGTTTGCCTGTGGTGAGAGACAAGGTCACAGCTTGCACACCTACTAGTTCTACCTCTAGGCAGAAAAACAAACAAACGCATTGAGAGGTATTTATTGTCAGTTATTTATTTTGTACAAAATTAGATAAGATCCATCATTTACAGGCTTATATTTCACAGAAAAATATCTATCATAGCCAAAAATGGCTTTAAATGACAGGCTTTGACAGAAAATCGAGGCACGTTGAGTGATTAGATTACCTGAACGATCAAACATGGAGGACTTGAGCATGCATTTGAATTTCGCACTAATGCTGCATATAAGCAGCTGGTTTCTGACTCAATGGATGTTACAGAATTCAAGTAAGATCAAACAACATTATCAATAATATTAATAATTATGTATACATTACACAGTTAGCTCTAATATCAGTGTAGCTGCTAGAGCTGAAACTCTACCTCAAGACCAAATGCATTATTGAAGTTTTCATTGAGCTTGTTGATTTGTAAAATCAGGAGGGATTAGATTCTGACATCACATTTGTCCTTCGAGTATTGCTTAAAGGACAAAAAGTGAGCTCTGGGTCTCACAGCTTGGCTTTGCCTGGTGAGATCTGGAGGTTCTGCAGCTTCATAGCCAGGGCCATGTTCCCACTGATCTTCAGTTTGCCTTTGAAGAACGCCTGAGGTGAGAATAAGATAAGTCAAATAACTCAAATTTCACTTTCAACAATTTGTCATCAAAAAATGCATCTCTGGACACTGTGAAAAAGAAAACTACTGAAAAGAGCGAATGTCAGTAGGCTGGCTGAGGAGAGCTATTTCACACAAGCAGGATCCAAAAACAAGTGCTCTTTGAATCCAAGGACATGTCATGACACCAAAAAGAAGAGGGGTTATACGTGTATTTGTTGCTTTGTGATCAGTAAGTCGCAACCAAAAAACACAGAGGCACACTGTTAAAGAAACAGTGAAAAAGCTTTTCATTAATTCGTATAGCACCATTGTGTTTCAACTCAAGTCTTCACCAGGGCATGTTAAAAAGCAAGTGGTACCTGGTTATTATATATGTACCTTTATCTGTTACTACTTCTACATATGATTGCTCTTACAAGTAAAAATAAAGGTTTAACCTCCTCCTTCTTTTTGGTCTCACAAAACATCTGACAACATGATAATTTTTGGTCAAACACAAAACTAGTTTTCACTTTTTGATTTGCTGGATTTTTTTTCCGGCTGCTGGAGGGCAGCATGTTTGCCTCTGGCTGTGTAGCTGTTAAGCAGGAAGTGGAAAAATTTCTACATCCACCTGCCAAATACATCACAGCCCTGGGCTTATACGGTTTGAGGGCAGAAAATAATCAGGTTCAATTGTTTTCCACACAGCTGGTGCTAAAACAATAAAAAGGATGAAAATCTTAAAAATAATGAGCAATTAGTAGTTGGATTTGTCTGCACTGGCAGAATTTTGCCAGCCAAACAAAAAAAATATCACACAATATTAATGTTGTAAACTGTTCACACTCCTCGGAGCTTACAGTGAAGCCTGCACATTAACACTGACGTCCCGTGTTGTTTCCTTTTGCTCTAAGAATTCCCCTGACTGACTAAATGGAAATGTGTTCATACAGAAACCACTAGACAGTCATCTGACAAAAATACATGTATTTATCACTTTACAGGCAGCAGACAGCTTCCAGTGAATACAACTACACTGCATGGAAGACACTACTGTTTAGTCTGGCTGCTTATTTAACCTGCTCCTGCTATTGCTGTGGGTTCACAATACTGTGTTTGCACACAAATCCAGACAATTCAGGGAGCTTCAGGATTGCGGCCAAAGCCAAGAGCGATACTAGTAAGCAACAGAATTCTGGTGACCAATATATCAGCTGAATGTGGTTATCAAATACCTGTGATAAGGATATATAGTGGAGGCAGGATATCGTGCATTTTTACAAACTTTATTCCAAACATCAGAGCACTAAAGAATAAACACTTCACTTATTAGGTATTAAAAAAAACTGGCCACCCCCTGCTGGACAAAGTACAGGATCACAAACAGTTTAATATAAGAGAGAACAAACTTCGATACTTGTATATCGGCGATAGGCCAATATTGGGAGACAACATCGGCAAACTGATACATCAGTCATGCCCTGGTTAGGATACGTTGAAAAAAAAAAATTGTTTTTTCTGTTTAGTTTTTCACATAATGTCAACTGCTGAGCTACACTCTCAGCTAACTCTGCTTATAAAAAGTTGTCTGTTTGGGAGCTCCGTGAGAAAGAGCAGATAAATAAGGCAACCAGCCGAATGAACTGAAGTACAGGTGTGAAATTGTAGAAATTAATTTGCTAAAATGTTATAGAATCAAAAATAAAATGTTATTTTCATTATTAATTTTGAAGGTAAATATAAGAAATCGTTTTATAACTTTAATGTTCCCCTTTTTTAGGTTTACAACAGAAAATCAAAGATGTAAAAATTAACAGATGAAAACACACCATTTGAGGGTTCAGCTTCCCGGTCATCAGATCCGGAAGATCTGCATCACTCATGGACAAGGTACAGTCTGCCTTTTTACCTAAAAGCAAAAGAGTAAATAGAAACTTATTTATTGTGGTAAACTACCATAATGTAACAAATGTATCTGAAAATTCACACAAACAGAAAATGATATATTTTTGCTGTTGCCCATATATAATTGAAGAGAAATTTGTTTTTTTGCACATTAGGCCTTACACTAACGATATTTACAATCGTATAGAGTGCTCTACAGCATTATGATGAACGGTGCAGTCCTGAAGAGCAGCTCATTGCTGATGTCACTGCCAGCTGAAAACAACTGAGGCGCAGGAGCACACAGATAATCTGTGGAAAAAACAACGCTCACAACAAAACTCACCGAATGTTTAGTGGTGTCCTCTCATGTACTGACACTAAAACATAAATTTACACAACGGCTTATAACCCGGAAACGGCTTTTTCAGCTGCTTCAGGAACCCAACAAACAGCAGTTTCTGGGTCATATGCAGTTGTTTGATTTCGTGTTTTAGTGTTGGTACATGAGAGAACAGCATTGAGCATTTGACGAGTTTTTCGTCTTTTAAAAAGAGGGATCCAAACTTCTCCTTTAAAGGAACAATAATCTCTGTTTGCTCAAAATAGAAAAATGGTTACACTCATGTTAAAATTTTAGGGAAAATGTTTGTTACCGTTATTACTTTGCTGTTCTGCAACAAAAGCACTTAGAACATTTAGGATTTTGATTCAACTTTCTTTTATAAACAGATTTTAGTCTTGCATGTACAGAGCAGTTTCTTTCACCATAGCAGCAATTCAGAAAGCTTTGTGACTCATGCTTCTATATGTTGGCTGAAAACTGACTGTTTTGTTCTGCATTGTTCCAGGACAAAATGTTCAAGCGGTGCCAAATGGGCTTGTTAAAGCATAAGAGAAAACTTTTCCATTAACATTAACATTAAAAGAGGCATGATGTCTCCATCTGTTGTAATGAAGAAATGTCAATACGGTGGAATCTACAGTGAAATCAGATGAACACATAATTTTTGTTTGTAAAGACTGTGTATATATTTGATGTGAATTACTTATTGTTCTCGGCTGCCATCACAGTCCAACATGAAAAGTAAGTGTTAAATCGATGCATCTGTGACACAGTTCCAACAAAGGGTGATTACTACAAGCTTTAAAGGTCAGAATTAAGTGCATTGTTGTGGACTGTGTAGTAGGCGGGAAAAGGAGTGTATATTTATGGATCCAGCTGGGAGCTGCATATGTCAAGCATGCCATTTTGTTGTACCTTACAGAAGCATCTTTGCATTTCCAGCCCATTTCCACAGAATTCTAGCTGGTGAGTGCTACAGTCAGGCATTTGCAGCATATTGTCTTTGGTGTAGGCTACGATAGCTCAGCACGCTGCTGTTCTGACTTGTCACACATGCAAACTTTGATTGCAACTTCAAGGCAGATTTTCAGCATTGTTATGTTGCTGCTGAATTTTTTTATTAGTTTGCTATGAGAGCAGCGACAGTGATTAGAAACAGTACATTTAGGTTGCATACTGGACAGTTGAACAAAAAGCTCCACAAAGCAGAGGGTAGCTGTAGATCAGGGTAATATTAGATTATTTTTCTGTGGGTTCATCTCTTTGAGTGACAACCTTCTATTTTGTTATGGTTGTTGTTGTTTATTACATTCTTATCATATAAATGAGTTATTGTAGCAGCTGTAAAGTTATGGCATTGTGGAACAATACTCTGGAAGGCAACCACAAACATTTCTTATTGTTGTTGTTGTGATTGTATATATAATTACATAGAATTAATTAATTACCATGTATCATTACTTCTTACTAGTTACATTCTTTATCATTATAATGTTTGCTGATTTGCTGTTGCTGTGCATCTTTGTCTGCCTCTCCCCCCTCCCCATCTTGCTCTCCTTCTCCGTCTCTCTCTGTCAGCCCATAGATCACATCACCACTGAGCAGGGGTCTGTTTAAAGGCTCTGTCCTGTCAAAAGTAAAATTTTTCCTTGCTGCTGTCACCAATGCTTGCTCATGTGGGAATTGCTTTCAGCTGTTAAGTAGTAATAAATTAAATTATAGAACGTGATCAAGGCTTTCTCTCTATGTAAGGTGTCTTGTGATTTGGTGCTATACAAATAAAACTGACTAGACAAGTGGCAAATACACAGTTTAGCCTCCAAATCTTTTGCCTTACAGATACAGATGTAGCCATACAGGCACGAGAGGAGGCTGAATGGACTGGTTATACTGGGACAGATGGTGAGTGAACTGGTTATATTTATTCATTCATCAATTGATTGATTGATTGATTAATTTAATTATTTAGTTGTTTATTTATTTAAGATAGGCACAGTGCAAATGATGGACACCGACAGGTAAATATGCCAGATTGTAGTCAAAGGCTGGTTTCCATCTCTAGTCCCTTGACAGGTTGATGTTGTACATTTATACAGAAATACATAACACTACATATCATGCGTATAATACAACAAATGAAAACAAAAACAGCATGAAATCTACATGAGCCTACATAGACAAACATACAATGAAATAAAATGTGGCTATGTGATGTTGCATAATACAAACCAGGAGAAAGTGACCATCAGAGTTCATGTGTAAAGGTGCTACAAAGGAAGGAGGTCAAGTGCCTGACAGAATAAAGTGCTAAGTGCTAGTATACTGTATATGATAATGAAGTACTGATATAAATTGCACATTGCCCCACTGAATGATAATATAAAGTGCTGGTGTAATTGCACATAGCCCCATTGCACAAAATTTGCATAAATTATAAATGGTCACGTTTGGTTTATTTTTAACCACAGCTTCAAATGACTCTTAAAGGTTACAAAGGTTATGAAGTTACACAGTTGGAACACTGCCTGACTGAAAGTGGAATGCTTTTCCACAGTGCACAGCCTTTAAATGACAGGACATTTTGACAAAAGGATGTCCGTCTAAAGGGCACCTCACAGTCTCCTCTAACAGTAGCTCTAGTTATCCAAGTAGTGCAGCCACTCAACGTAATGGGACAGAGGGTGAGTGGACTGGTTGTACTGGGACAGAGGAAGAGTGAACTGGTTATATTTTGCTTTGAGATGACGGAATAAGAGAACATTGTGGAGGATTTTGCACCGCACAAGGCCCCCAGACTTCATTGAGACAGGTGAGGACAATAACAAACTCTTGTGGTTGTAACTCACTGTACAGATAAGAGCATTAGCACCTACTGGATTGCCAAGCAACATATCGTCATGTGTGTATGCCACACAGGGTAAAAACTGTCAGTCCTCTTGCTTTAATACGTGAATTGTTGGCTGCAGTTGCTGTGAAGTTTTTTTATCACTTAAAGTAAAGTGACTTAATTTTTGTGGCTTAATAAGCCTTACTGCACACGCAGCAGGGTCAATAGATTTTTTTCTTCATTGTAATTTTTGTTTTGCGTTTTTGTCCTATTGAGGGTTTTTTTCTCTTGAGGAAGAAATCATTTCACATTTTTCTTATACCAGAAGTTTAACTTATACTTGAGCAACATTTCTTTACACTACTTTAATTTGAGTATTATATTCTAGTCTTTTCATCACTGGGCAATGACAAGCACGGAGATAATGATTAGCTGCATCTAACACCACAGGGGGAGCCAGCCAATTGGAAGCAGTCAGGAAGCCCATTTCTGAGCAAGCAGAAGGTTATTTGTGTGTATCTGAGTGAACGTGTACGGTGTGTGTGTGTGTGTGTGTGTGTGTGTGAACACCACAATCAGCTTGTAAGGGCAGAGAAAAATACTGACAGTACATCAAAATGCTTAAGGCATCAAATCGAAGAAAACAAGTTTTGCTTTTAGGGACTATGTGTTGCTCTTAATCCTGAAAAGAGTTTTTAATTTTTTCTTTGGTTTTATGTTCTTATGTCCACTGTAAAGCATTATCAGTCCCTAAAATGTAAACAACACATTTTAAGTGTGTCCAAATTTTGACATTAGTTTGAACAAAAGCTTCACTTAACTGGTAGTTTATTACAGCTGCAACCATTAACACACGGCCAAACAGACAATGCAGTCTTCAACAACAGAAGCCTAGACACAAGTAAATCGCAACTTTTTAACTTTACTCCTAAGAGCTCCTCGTACTGAAAATAAAGATACACTTAAAAGCTTTTCAGTTTTAGACCAGTAATTATGTTGATGAATTACGTTCAGGGAAAAAGAAACAAACAGGAAGTTGTTCAGTGATGGCTCCTGATGCCTGTTTGAAAAATGTGTCACTTTCATGATACAGAGCAACAAGGTCAGGTAATGTGAAGCCGATGTGTGGTTTCAGTAAGTAAGAAAAATCCACATGAATTTCTTCAAAAATAAAAACTTGCTGCTTTTAAGTGGGTGTGAGGAAATGGACTGAGAGACAGACACAAGTCCTACTGTGTCATAAAAATCTTTTTTTTTTTTCTTCTTTTCAGTCTGACTATTAAACAAAAAAACATCACCCATGTGATAAAAATCAGGAGTGACAAGTTGGGGATTAAATTAAAAAAATAACTTGACAATAGAGGGAAAAAAGGCGTTCAAGTACATACTTGGGTCATTGCTGATGGAGCCTTTGCCATTTTTCACATCCACCACCCAAGTCACCTCTTTGCCTCCTGGTCCATCCTTCACTTTGAAGGCAAACACTCCATTGATCTTCTTGACAAGTTTCTCTCCTTGCTGCAAGAAGTCAAGAAGACAAGAAGCTCCTGTTAAGTTCCACTCAATAATCCTTTTTATGTAATGATGGGAAGCAGTAATTAACACGCATTTCAGATCAATACTAAAGTCATCTATTGTTTTGTACCCAGTCCAACATAAATGATTTAAATCAAAGTCACATGATTTTGTAATTAAAGGTCATACTGGGAACATTTACATTAAGACCAAAAAAATTTTTTAAATCGTACGTCCACATAGTTTTAAGAAAGGTGTGCAATGAAAGCATTGCTTTTCGCCCCCCAAAAATATGACAATTGTGAATTATTTTTAAAATTTTGTTGCATCCAAATGATTGTTTTGTTTATCCTTGTCTAAGATGGTAAAAGGCTTGTGCGCCAACAGTATAACGACATCGGTACCACATTGGGTGACCAGACATCCCGAAAAATTCAGGACAGTCCTGAATTACAAG
>JAQLOL010000004.1:6897543-6916626 GCA_029783665.1 Naso thynnoides
CGGTTACCCCAGGTCACTCAAATGAAAAAAACGCGGCTCAACAAATGTTTCAATAATGTTATACGAGGTGTTGTTGTTTTTCTCCTAGCCGTGCGGTTATACTGTTAGCGCTACAATCATACAGATAATGTAGGCAGGAAGGAAATGTAGCCTAATTCAGGATGTTTACAAACAAGTCAGACGGCTTCGAGGCAAGCTAACACCAGCCAGCTATTGTCTCGCGCACCCGGCAATGTTAGCATGTGATGGAATTTAGCTAGCCGGCTAAGTGAGCTAACATCAGGGATTTCCACGTCGTCTAAAGTTAGTCGGTGCTGCTAACGACTCCCACCCCGTGCGAAAGGGAAAAACACAACTGGAAAAACAAACGAACACAAAGCCCAGTACCACACGCGGTAGACAACAGTGCTAGGCTAATACAGTGCTAACGAAGCGCTGGATGGTTAAACTGATGATTGACTGAGCTGTCAATCAAGCCCCAACGCTGCGTAGCTGAAGCCACGCGGTCAACTAACGTTAACGTTAGCACCCGGCTGCCCGCTGCCGTGATTTAGCTCGAAATCTGACCATGACAATTCACGGAAACCGTGAAAGTAGCTCGCTACGGTCCCGACCTTTCCGCTGGCGGTCCCTCCGGAGACGCCGATGAGAAAAGGTTGTCGAATAATGGTGGTATTCTCGTCACGGTCCCTAAGATGTGTCTCACTGTCCCCGGCCATACTTGCAATGAGCGGTCAGTGCTGCTGTACTGGTGGATCATTGTGGCGAAGCTCCTCCCACAGCACTACCGTTACTGTTATACGCTTCCATTTTTATTTCCGTTAGCTTAATAAAATATTTTAAAAACATTTTTGTAAACATTTATTGTAATATACACACAGCTTACAATCACTTTAATTATTATATATTAAACGCTATCTTTTTGAGTATTTGACAGTGAAAATAGCCAATCGTCTGTTAATGTTCTGGTGACGTCAGTTACAGTCAAACTTTGTTTGTCCCGCCTACAGGTTGAGCTTCAGCGACATAATGTAACGTTAACCGAAACGTTTATGAACTGTTAAGATTATATATCCGTAAGAATCGTAGAAAGTGTGAAAAAGCCTGTATGTAAGTTTATCAAGACCTAAATACAATCGTGAAACATCACAAATGACAAGACTTCGATAAGCACTAAAGTAGCTAACGTTGCCGCTAACTAGTGCGTTTATTTATCTTAGTTGAATGAATGAGCAGTTGTTGTGTTTAATGTTTTGCTTATTCGACGTAGGTTTTCGTGTTGTCACGAGGACTATCTATGTTTTACAGTTATCGGCTGAACTCCGAGCAACACAGCCCGTTTCGTCATGCTCCAGAGACTAGCTTTGTCGCTGCGGCGGCCCGCTGCTGCTCCACACGCGGCGGCTGTGCGGTGCGTCTCCTCGGGCTCGGTGGACGTCACGGTCCCGCTGAACTTCTGGGCTGGAAAGAGAAGGACGAGCCAAGAGAAATGCAGCAAAGAAGACGTTTACGAACCTGCAACGGGTAAACAAAGCTTTCATATAAAAAAAGAAGGTTTTCGGACTTTTGACAGTATAGTTACTGTTGCTTAACTGGACTTTGGTCACCGCTGTGTGGAAAATAGTATCTTTCTTTTTTTTTTTTTAAGGGTTACCTTACCCCTACTTCACAGTTCTTTGTAATTATATCACCACATAATACATGTTTTTCATTTGAAATGCATTAATACTCAGCAACACACTCCTTTACACACTAAATCATTTGCTAATATGTCCACACAACTCGTTTCTTTGGCCCCTGAGCAGCTCCAGTGGAACAGAACCAAGTCATGTGACCTCGGCCTGGCTGCTCTAGTTTTCGTGGTACTCTGTGGGTGTTAGATTTTTCAGTTCCATTGATTTTTTTAGGCTCATCCTGGCCTTGTTCCAAGTTGTATCAGGAATCTTATCTTCGTTTCACCAAGCTCACAACCTGTGTGACACCAGCTTCTCAAATACAGTGATGGTCCCATCCCATGCTTCATGCCTTTATCAAAGAAACCTTGAAACTGTTTTTTAAATGCCATGTTATGCTTACAGTCTATAATTAGTTCCTCCTTAAATCAGTATTACGTAAAATATCAAGAGAGGTGACCCTGCCCTAACAAATAGAAATTATGCAACCTTTTGTTTTTCTGTTTAACCATAACTGTCCTCCATTACATGTTTCACTTTGCAGGGCGAGTCTTGTGTCATCTGGAGCCGTGTGGTGCGGTTGAAGTCAATCAGGCTGTGGAGGCAGCCAAGTCAGCCTTTGGCCACTGGAGCAAAATGTCTGGGATGGAGAGGGCGAGGATCATGATAGAGGCTGCACTTATCATTGAGGTGTTTTTTGTTTTGTTTTTTTTTTATTTGTATGGTACCCATATTTGTAATATATAAATTGATACAAAGAGCACATGCAGTGAGAGTCGTTGCAGAGAGTTTCTTGATCATAGTTCAGTGGCCTGGTTTCTTAAAAGTATTTAGTGTGCTGGTAATTTGATGGAACCTCTTTTATGTTACTGCATGGAAATCACCATATAGTTTAAAAAAACAAAAAACAAAACTTGATATGGAGGTTCTGTCTGTTGCGCACAATCAACATCTTCTGTGTCTCAGCTGAAAGGCTGAAGAGGTCAGAACTTTAGCAACACTTGTAAGTTCAGTCGTGAGCGCTTAAAAATTTCCAGAATTCATCTCATTCTTTATGTTTTTTCCTTTGCAACTGGCACGAATATTATCATGGGCTCAATAGGTGAGAAAAGCTTCTACAAAAATTAATTTTACTTAATAACAAATATCGTCTTTCTTACATCCAGTAATGGAGCTAGGATTTTGTCTAACAATCATAATAACAAAGTATGACACATAACTCACTTTGGCTTTCATGCACAGAAAAGGAGGGAGGAGATTGCTGAAATGGAGGTGGTCAACAATGGGAAGTCGATCACAGAGGCCCGTATGGACGTGGACTCTGCCAGACTGTGTATAGAGTACTATGCGGGGCTGGCCAGCACTCTGGCAGGTTGGTACAATGCAACTCATCAGTGACGTGTTTTCTGACCTTCCAAGAGTGTGATGGCAGGATGGACATAAAATGGCTGATGCAGGCAGGACTGACAGCATCTCCATACAATATCATGAGGCATGTGATTCACACCCTTTTTAATTATAAGGTTTAAACATGGTGGCACATCAGCTTGTTATGAGACGGTGTAAATGGGATCTGATGACTGTTATTTTTCAGATCAAATTTTCATCTTAAAACAAGTATTGTCTGAGGGAATAAAATTAACAACTGCCATCTAGTCAAATGCCATGTAAATGTTGACTCGTGATGGTTAACAGACTCAGGCTGCTGATAGACGGAAAAGCTTTGTGCAAAATATGATGACATGCATCATTCATATTTCCTGTGTTTGCACTTTAAAACTAAACGTTGAATTTAATCTTTTTGTACCTTTCTTCCATTGTTTTACACTTCTGCCTTCCCTTTATCAAGGCCAGCATATCCAGCTGCCAGGGGGGTCCTTCGCCTACACCCGCAGGGAGCCTCTGGGAGTCTGTGTCGGCATTGGTGCTTGGAATTATCCTTTTCAGATAGCTGCATGGAAATCTGCCCCAGCCCTGGCTTGTGGTATGGCATACTTCTAAAGCTTTCAAGACAGAAATGTACACTTTTATTACACCTAAATATTTTTTCTTTCGAGAGGGTTTTTCTTGTTGTTGTTTTTTTGGTCAGCTAATGTTTGTTTATTTGATATCGTTCAAAAAATAAAATAAAATCTGCCTTAAAGATTTCAGTCGCGTTTGTCATGAAGTTAGACAATGGGCCAAAGAAAACATAGTAAGCAGCAATTTATGAAGCTTACCAACTGCATTCAGTATTTCTCAAATTTGGTGCATGTGATATTAGGAGACGCTGAAAAAAAGTTATTTTCTTCTTTTTTGGTATCAGTTTGGGGGGTTTTTTTTGTTTGGTTTTTTTGGCTTTTTTGACATAAATTCATAGTCCAACTGCTGTTAAATTTAAATGACAGATGTACACATTTACCCTTAGAAATGCTAAAAGTTTTAACAACACGTCACCTATAGATGGCACTACAGCAACATAATGAATGTAAGTGGATATACCCCAGTGGTCAAATGAAGTTTAGTCACTTTGCACTTATTTTGAAGCAACAAGCTTTAGCAATCATAATTTATTGATTTGCCCCCAAATCACTGTTGCTGTCTATGTCTACCACTATGTGTAGTTTATAAAAAAATATTTTGTTTTGCATGATTGTGCTGACATGACAAAAGTTTAATTTCTGGGTACTTTCTAGTTAATGAGTCAAACAATGTGAACCTGACTTGATTTTGTTGTTTTCCTCTTTTGTCTGTCATCTAAAATAGGCAACTCTGTGGTGTTCAAACCGTCACCAGTAACGCCTGTGACGGCGGTCATGCTAGCAGAGATCTATGACGAGGCTGGAGCTCCAGAGGGGCTGTTCAACGTAGTGCAGGGCAGCCAGGAGACTGGCTCCTTACTCTGCCACCACCCTGACGTTGCTAAAGTGTCCTTTACCGGGAGCGTGCCCACAGGCAAGAAGGTCAGGAAGTAATAACCATACACACCATGTCAACTTTTGTCGAGATATAAAATAGAAAAACACCACTCAGTTGTAAAACATCTTGGTACATACTTCTCGTGATTGGAAACTGAAAATGTGAAGATATAGGATTCGTAGATTTAGTGTGAAAGATGTTGTGTTTTTGTCTTCCCCGTCCTAATCTGAATAATTGACCCACATAGATTATGGAGATGGCATCCAAAGGAGTGAAGCCTGTGACTCTGGAGCTCGGAGGGAAATCTCCTTTGCTCATCTTTCAGGACAGTGATGTGGAGAACGCTGTGAAAGGAGCTCTCATGGCCAACTTCCTGTCTCAAGGCCAGGTAGAGAACAGTGTTCTGCTTTGGATATTATGTTTTATTTTCTTATGTTGCCACAATCCATCTTGTGTCCAATCTACACATTATTTGATTTAATCAAATGTTTTACAGGTTTGTAGCAATGGTACAAGGGTCTTTGTTCAAAAGGATGTTCTCCCTGAGTTTGTGGAGGAGGTCGTAAAAAGGACCCGGGCGATCGAGATAGGGGACCCACTACTGGAGAGCACTCGAATGGGAGCACTGGTCAGCCGACCCCACCTGGAAAAAGTCCTGTCCTTTGTTGATCAGGCAAAGAAAGAGGTCAGACATCTCAGTGACCTACTTTGACAAAACATTTTGTCAAAAGGCTTTTTAGCAGCAACTTGAATTAGAGCTTGGTTTAATTTTCTCTGTTTTTAGGGAGCTACAGTGTTGTGTGGGGGCGAACCTTTTATCCCATCGGATCCCAAACTCAGAGGTGGATTCTACATGACTCCATGTGTATTGGGTAAGACGCTTTTAATACGTTCTTCTGTAAATACAGCACATTCGGGAGATACACAACTTTCTTTACTCTGTTAGAGTGTTGCAGACTATTTACTGTTCTCCAGAGCCAAAAGTGCATCATTACTGTCTGAATACAGTTTATAAAGGTGACTTTGAGGTCACATAGTGTTTCATATGCCTGTCGTGTCTGTTTTTCTTTCATATAGGCGACTGCACAGATGAGATGACCTGTGTGAAGGAGGAGATCTTTGGTCCTGTCATGTCTGTGCTGTCTTTTGAAACAGAAGAGGAGGTGCTGCGGAGAGCCAATGACACCTCATTGGGCTTGGCTGCAGGAGTTTTCACCAGGTAGGTTTGTGGTGAGACATGCAGGGCACACACATTGTCATTACAGTCTAGCGTGTTTAGATAGATCCTTTATTTGTCCCTGTGGGGAAACTGATTTGCTAAACAATCATTTGACATTTCCATACACCAACATAAACAGAACGCACCAGTAAACACAACCATGCACTTTCAGTGTTTAAAAATTTAACGGTTTGAATCTCTTTTTTGTTGAAAAAAAAAAAAAAAGAATAAGGAGGCCATTTAGTGCCTCTTGTCACCCACAATGATGTTTTCCTTGTTAGTAACTCTTGTGTAAATACATTGAATATGTGGCAATATAATTCCTAACGGTTTACTGCCTGTGGTTCCTGTTTTCCTACGAGTCTTTTTCTATGCCTCAGTAGCATTATCAAATCAACAGATGATGCAAAGTGGCAGAACACTTGGAATAAAAGCAATGTGAAACGTGCAGCAGTTTAGCATTGACACTTAAAGACGGCAGTTTTGGTCTGTGTAGGCTTTAGTTGCATTTCGCATTGAAGTTGCAGATTGTACACCTTTACTCACCTACTCACCTTCTACTATCAAGCATGTAGAAAAGGAAAAGAAGAGCCAGTGTTGTTGTTTTTTTTTACATTCTGAGCTACTGTAGAGATGTGACAGACTCTGTGGACCCACGCTCTGTAGAGACAAAAAGGCTTATTTTAAGGTATACAAATAAACATTATATTCCATTTCTGCCATATTCTACACACTGGACCTTAAATTCTCTCTGAAAAATTTAGATGTATGCAAATTTAATGCCACAAAATGAACAATAGACGAAGCAAGTAAGTGAAAAATGATCATTTATCAGTCAGTAAAGGCATGTGCATGTGGCAGCAGACCATTGTAGAATTGTTCCTATGGCTTGACAAGTAAATGAAGGAATTTCTCTTGTTCTTGTTACGTGTGTGCAGAGATGTGAGGCGAGCACATCGCGTGGTGGAAAACCTCAAGGCTGGTTCCTGTTTCATCAATAACTATAACATCACTCCTGTGGAGGTGCCCTTTGGAGGCTTCAAAATGTCAGGTACACTCTAGCTGTTAACAGACCAGGAGCCAAACTTCACCCGCCAAATTATTTAAATGGCCCAAGTGTAATTGCTGTGAATATACCAATGAAAAAAGTAGAGACATTGTTCTCCATTGCTAAGTCCAATACAGAGCCATTACAAAATCATCAGTAGAAATCTGATCATCTGATTCAAATTTAGAAAAAGCAACCGAAAACAGAGAACTCATGAAATGGTTGCACACAGCTCATCCGCAGTAATCCAGGTCTCCAGAAGCCCTAAAAATTCCAAATTGATTCAAAAAGACTTTTAAAAAGTTGACACTGCTTTGTAAGCAGAAATCTTCCTTGTAGCCTCTAAGCTAACAGCGATTAAGTGAACTGTATGTGTTGTCAGAATGCTGTTTCATCAGCTCAGGAGAGATTAGATAATGAAAGAATTTACATTTTTGGTGAACAGTTCCTTTAAAAACCTAGCTACAACACTCTCCAGTCACTAAGTGTAACTTGAAGTTAATGTCTAATCTTAACATCCACTAGGCATAGGGCGGGAGAATGGCCAGGTGACGATCGAATACTACTCTCAGCTGAAGACCGTGTTTGTGGAGATGGGAGATGTGGAAAGCCTTTTCTAAGACAGACACACACACGGAGAAGAAGACGAGGCTGTAACACTGATCCAGAGACTGAAACAGACGATCTGGACCAGAACACACAACACTTCCATCACTCAGGGAAAGGCCATCGGACATGAGAGCTCCGAGTTATGAGGAGAAGCAAAGCATAATCAAGGGAGCTCGAGCCTGTCCAGAAACGAGTCATATTTTTATATATTTACTGAATGTGAAATACACTAAACATTGTAGCAAAATACTAAATACTAACATTCTTAGTATTTACTGAACCTTGATTGATTTCAGCTAGAGAAGCACATCTTACATATTGTGCAACTTGATTTGCACCGTATGTTTTCTCAACCAATATATTCTATCACTCATGTACACAACATTTTAATGTTGTTTGCAAGTCAAGTCAAGCTTTATTTTTTGAACAAAATACATCAATATATTTTATACAAGCAAAATACTTAAAATTAAGCACTTTAAACATTGTATTGATTTAATTCTTCTAGATTGTACACTTTATGTATGCTTTTTTTTTTTTTTACAATGTTTAAATAAGAACTGTGACATCAACATCCTGCCTTGTGGGAACAGATAATTATGAAAGGAATGAACCTGTCAAACATTTTGTTTATCAATCGAATTGTAACATAACAGTGAAGAGTGTTTCTAATTGCAGTAACATAAAGAAATACTCCATGTTTGTGTTTGCATTGCTGGCAGAGCTTTTGTTGGTGTAATGTCGATGCTAATTTCTTCTTCTCTTCCTTGCCAGATTTTTTGCAGCTCCGTTTCTCTAAGATAGACGAAGACATGATCACCAGTCAAATCAGAGTGGCAACTTCTAATGTCATGATCTTTATTTTTCTGTAACCTGCAGTCTTTGGTATAATTGTTCCTCTAGTAAAGCTGTACCTTTGCATAAGGTCTTGTTGGTTTCTTGAACTGTGCAGACTCTGTTTAAAAGAAAGTCCAGAGGTAAAAATTTGATCAATTTTACAGTTTTGTCACAGTCGCAGCACACATACTTACCGTCTTCAGAGGATGGATACTCGCCCTCACATATCTTCTTATGTGGATCCTGTAACTGGGTTTTAACAGACACTTTAATAAAGAGGCAACAAAAAGCATCAACTGCAAAAAAGTCTTGTAACATGAGAAAACTGACAAGATTTAACTTAAATAATCCTCTCTCTGGACCCACCTTGATTGCTTCCCTCTCTGGGGGATTTCCCCCAGAAACCAGCTTGGTCTCTCTTACATGGTTCCCATCTTGAAGCTTCTCCATTCGGCCTTGTTCTGCTGACACACGCACTTTCAGGGTGTGGAAGGCCGTCTGTACTTCACCCACCCTGAAGTGCACAGCCGTGCCCTCAAACCAGAGGCTGTCGCATTCACCCTCCTTGAAGCCTGGTGGTTGGTAGTCGGCAGGAGTGACTTTGAAAGGTAGGCAGGGGAAGATGTTGTCATTTCGCAGTCCAAGAAAATTAAACTACACTCTTAACTGACTCTCCTTTTGTTTGACTGAGATATAAATGCATCTCATCTTACTGTCATCATAATAGTAGAGCTTCATGGTGAGGTAAACGTTGTTAGGGAGGGCATCAAGGTTCTGCATGAGCAGGAAGAGCTTCCTGATAAGCAGCACCGAGGCTCTCTTGGTGTCCTCCAGTGTCACCTTCATCTCCATGTTGTTGTTCCTGTGAGTTTATGGAGGTTATTTCACCATCAGTTCAATGACGTACTGATGCAAACACAGTGTCCATACAAACCTGAGTATGTCCATCTCTGGCCCCTTTTCAGTGTGTTTGAATTTGAACTGGTATGACTCAATAATGCACTGCAAAAAGAGAAAAAGACATCTAAATGTTTCACATTGTTGATCAGATTACACACTCAAAACAAAAATTGACAAAAGCATGTTTCTATTCATTGTCTTCACACAAATTTTCAGTATTTCAAGATAGAACTTACATTAGGTTGATCTGGATTGGTATACACCTAGAATACAATTACATGAACAGACTTACTGCTGGCAATTTTTTTTCTTAATGTATCTCTATATTGGCTACAAGTCTTCTTTTACTGACTCAATTCACTTACCCCAATGAACACAATCTGTAGCTGTTAAAAGGACAATATTGAACATCAGTAAAAATGGTGGAGGCATTGATCAGTATGGCTGATCAGATGAAGACCAACAAACTCAAAGCATTCACTCATGCATTAACTTACATAGTGCCTCTCTAATGCATCAAAGCTGCCCATCATCCTGGAACAAACAAGATTAAACAGGATAAAAACATCAGAACAGGAAACTATCTTCAAGCCACCAGGCGCTCATTATCATTTAAGGTATTTTCATTTTAAAAATAGGTGTGACTTCCTGTTTTGAGCTAGCTGCTGTGGCCAGCAGACTAAAGTACTACTGTACTGTTTAGGAACATTATAATTACCATTTCACAACTTTACTGGCACCAGAGGTGTTGCAGTCTTCACGCAAAACTTTGATGCACAAATCTGTTGGAAATTAAAACAACTGTGATACATACCATTGAAACAGCATTGATTACTCTTTGATAAGGAGAGCTGATTACCACCATAAGCCTGTATAATGCCAAAGTTATGCCTTAGGTTACCTGGAACTACTTTGTTTGCAAAGTCCGTCATGCGGATGTTGTAAAGCCCAGGTTTCCAGTGCAGTCAGAATTTGTATGTATTTAAAATACATTTTAATGTGAAAATGCCGCATTTTCTAATAAATGTGTGATACATTTTGTATGTGTTGCTCATAGAAAGTGACCAATGTATGGATTCCCTTTTCTTAAAATTCTAGGCAAGTTCACCTTCCAGATATCTTGATCTGTAGGCATCCTCTGGAAAAATCCCTCTGAGGTAGGTGATGGAGGACACTGCCACCGCCATCATCCTCTTGACGAAGACAAGGGACTCTTGCTCGGTTTTAAAATCATTCGGGAATAATCCCGTCCACTTTGAGAAAGATAAAGAAGACGTTGTGTAAAAAGAGAAAGCAACTTGTGACTTGGCCACTCAATGGCGCAATTGCGCATCATAGACTTGGAATAATCATAAACATTGATTCATTCATACACAAACTGAGTAAATAAGAAAAAATAAACATATTATCGTGAGTTAGGTTGTGGTGTAGCTAAACCTCAGCAGTTTCCTCCTTGCTCTTCTTGACTGACATCTTCCCAGCTGCCATTTTCTGCTTTTTCTTGCCGAGGGTTAGCTAGGTATTGATAATGCTAACGTTAACGGTTAATTTACCTAGCTAACAAGATGAATATGCATGAAAATTCAACCTCAGCTAATGTTAGCTAATAACTTTGCAGTGGATGGTAAATGAATGGCCCCTTTCTATCTAATATCTCCAATATTTTACCCAGTGAAGTCTTAAAAAGCCTACATGAATAAAACAAGGTTAGGCTAAAGTCAAACACTAAAAACTTATCAAATATTAGCAGCTCGTGACTTGTATTTCCCGCCGAAAATTAATCCTCGATACGGCTTCCGTAGCTCGCCATTCCATTGATAACTGCGTTGTCTACTGTTCATTGATCACCGGAGGAAACTTTTAATTTTAGCTGATTTATATATAAGTAAAACAAAAGTGACGTTACAGTTACCTAACAGGGCTGTTTTTATGGAATAAGGAAAGACATTAAATTAACAACACATTAATAGTTAATCGTAATATTAGTGTTAATTAAAGTTTAACACATTTAGACATTTTGACTATGTTAACCAAAGGCACTTATTAGCCTTTAGCTCTACATTAATTGTTTTAGCAGCAAAAACACAGGTGTAGTTAATATTAATGATGGCTCTGTTTAATGTAGGTGTGCCAATAATAATGTACAATGCAGGGAACTGACTCAGCGCAACATCTGCATAGGTTTAGGTTTTTGGGTTTTTTTTTTAATGAAAGGCACTGTCAGCTCACACAGGTGTTTTGCTGTCACTTTGATTAATTAATTTGCAATTAAAGATGGTGGGTGGACTTATGCTCTGCTCACTGAATTGCTATGTTGTCTGTCCTAACAGACAAAACAACAGATTAAGGGAGATGTAATTAAACTTGTTCTAACAATGTGTACAGTAATGAGGACAGGTCCAATCAGACAAATTAATTAAAAACACTTTTGTGAGGCCTGGTGCATTATTGGGAGAACAAACAACCATCTGACAATCTGTTAGGGAAGAGCATATTTATTTTAAATGAACATAATACAGTTAAAAACTCCAGTTTATTTTATATTTCAGAGTTTTATGGCCACCATATTTTTCTCATTTCTTTTACTATGTGCTGTAATTGTCAAGTGAGGCGACAGATATATAAAACAGATTATATTACTTCACACACACAGTTCAACATGTATCTGACTTGATATGACTTACTCTCACAAAAAGAATAAGACACAAAGCTATGTGTAATGATCCCAACACCCCTATATCTGACCTGTGATGTGTGAAGTATATAATTTTCATTAGAAGAGAGTTATAAACTTGTATGCATTATTTTGATGAAAGAACATGTGTTGTTCACTACAAAAAAAAACAACAAAATAAACAACGCAAAGTCATGTTTGTGGCTTCGTTCCACAAAAAATGCTTGTGCTGTCCTTTTTTTTAAATTTTAACAACAGCAAGGAATGATGTGAAAGAACAGACAGACATTTAGCTCAGTCCAACAGTGAAAATAGCATACATCACCACAACATAATGACACAGTCATATACTTTGGTCATAAGGGCATTATTCAGTCTACAGACAAAGGAACACACAAATATTGACTAGAAAAACTGTCTCCTAACCACCCCTCCACAGGCACAGTGGCTGACTTAAATATTGTTCTCTGGGAATGTAATATCTAAATGAAATCTCCTACAGCAGGCTGCAGACTCTCGCCTTGGGCTTATTAATGCTTGGAGAAGAAGGCTTTGCTCTTCTCGACGTCAGGTTTGATTGTGTCACTTCCTGGTTTCCAGCCAGCTGGGCACACTGAAAAGATAAGTCTGTAATGAGTCCTGGCCCAGAAGATGAAACAGTTAAGACTAGTGTCCACATGATGCACATACTATACTGCATATAAACTCTCGTCTTCAGCTTAGAGCATGGAGATGTGTCAAAGGTTTGGCTGAACAACATGAAATATATTTGAGCTGGACCATGCTCAGCTTATTGCTTAGCTGTATGAGAACTTTAGCACTGATGGGAACCTGAACCTTTGCCCTGTCTTTGCAATCAGACAATGGCAACTTCGGATTCACTTAAGGTTTATGTGGTTAGAAGTACGATGATCAAATAAAAACGTAAGAGTAAAGGGAGGGTAAATGCATTTTTTACAGTAAAGCACAATTCAAGCAATTTTGAAACCTTCATAACAGAGGTTTGATAAAGTATTAAACCCAATGATGCTGCAGTACATAGTAAATTTCATTCCATATAATAAAGGTTCCAAACATTTACAGCATGACACAGGAGTAACTTACCTTCTCCGTGCTTGTCTGTGAACTGAAAAGCTTGGACCAAACGCAGGGTCTCGTCAACAGAGCGCCCAACTGGGAGGTCGTTGATGGTGATCTGTCTCAGGATACCTTTGTCATCAATGATGAACAGACCCCTGAAAAAAAAAATAGTAAAACTTCAGTCTTAGAAGAAGCAAGCGAAAGCAACAAAGACTAACACTGCCTTTTATTGTTTCTAATCTTTGACGAAGCATAACAGCCAAACTTACAATCAACTGCATTGTCAAACCCACCTGTAGGCGATTCCCTCATCCTCCTTCAGAACACCGTAGTCTGTGGAGATGGTGCGTCGTGTGTCAGACACCAGAGGAATCTTCATGCTACCCAGACCGCCCTGCTTACGTGGTGTGTTGCACCTTTAGAGCACAAACCATAAGAAAAGACATAATTTTGCAAAAGGAACAGGCATTACTAGTGGACGAGTTGATAACAGCCCTGCTACTGCTTCTGAACAGCACTAGAAACACTGGTTGCTTCAACATAATTTGTTATGTACACATTTAAACTGCTGGAGAATATGCATTGTGATTAATGGATCAAAAGTTTCTAATAATGTATGCAACATTTGTTCAGATAATTTTTAGCTTTTATGTTAGTTGACCAGTTCAGCTGTTAGGAATGTCCATGGTTTGCACGACTGAATTTATGCAGTCACTGTCGATGTTTGAAATATAAAGCCTTGTAACTACCATGCAAAATGGGAGAAGTGTGAGTCAACAGAGGCGGCGATGACCTCACAGTCGATCTTCCTGAATTCTTCAGCAGCATCACTGAAAGCGATGATCTCAGTCGGACATACAAAGGTGAAGTCCAGTGGATAGAAGAAAAAGACAACATATTTCCCTGCACAAAGAAAAAAGACAACAAATAAGGCTGTTTGTCCTGTGGCAATGCACCTGTGGTAACTACAGGCTAATTAATTCTGGGCTTCATTAGCCAAAATGAATTTCTATTCAATATATTCATGGGATCACGAAGCAGTGAATCAAAGTCCAGAGGAGAGCGTCATCAAAGCATCCTCCTCTCAGCAGAGGATGCAGCACAGGCTGAAGTGTACCTCTGTAGTCTGACAGCTTCAGGTCCTTGAACTGTCCGTTTGGCATCACCGCTTTGGCTGTGAAGTCTGGAGCCAGCTTTCCGATTTGTGCATTGCCTGCAGCCATCTTCAGTCTGATCACATTACAGAAATAAACTGTTAACATCTAATACAAAATCTCCTCTCAAATTCAAACCTTGCATTCATTCTTTTGTTTGTGGACTCATGGAGGGATTGTTTTCTTTCCTCATTTGCAGGACAGGGAAATTATGTACGATTTTTCAGCCTCTTGTGAAATCATTATTTGTTTGAGGGCTGCAACTAATGATTATTTTTTTGTAAAAGAAAAAAAAAAAAAAAAAGATGAATTAATTACAAGCCGAAAATGTAGGACCACCATATTGATAACCTTGACAGAAAGTAGCAAAACCACACATTACATTGTTCCACGAGGATGATTTGCTGTTTCTCTTCAACTCTTGCAACAGTAAACTGACTAACTCAAGTTACTAACCTGATTAAACTGTTTTATCATTATTTTTTTGCAGCAGCCTTCAAGACGGAGAAAATACATTTTGATAGAAGCATGTCTTCATCAGAGTCAAGTCGTTCAGAACCAAACAAATATTGGTGGTATATGAAACCAGAAAAGTTTGGAGGGGGGAAAGTATGTTAAACTCAAAAGTAAATACCACAGAATGATGTATAATGAGGGTTATTATACTTGACGTCTGTAACCACCCCTCAGCTAAGACCGCTGGTATTTAACGTTAAGCACTTAAACTGGGTGCTAAACTAGCAACATACGAAACCAGTTCACATGTTCTACTTCTGTTTAAATTCACAGGTGTTTCCGCATATAGATATACTGCTATATCTTTATTTATCTACAACTTTCTGGCACTTTTTTCAGCCATAAGTTCATCGGTCTTGGCAGAATTATTACGCCTGGCTGCGTTTTGGAAACGTTGACGGTATTTCACGAAATTAACGTTAGACAGCGTCAGCATCCACTGTGGCACCAAAATTCTTTGACGTAACATTTTCTCGAGACTCTGTGAAAAACCACTTGTTGATCAGCTCAGCGACATCTACGCTCCGTTAAATCGACAATCTCAGCGATTTCAGAAGAAAACAAAAACTTATCCTGTGGAGCAGAATAATACAGATGAAATGGTTGATAAAAATAAAAGTATTTTGTAACACATACCTCAGTCAAAGTCACACAGCAGCCACTGAGAGATGAGTGAGAGTACAGCAGCAGCTCGCAGGCTCGACTGATTTATACCACGACTCACTTCTCGCGATATGATTCCTCCAAACGTGATTACAGCCCACCTCCATCCAGTCCTCCAATCTGAAGTCCCCACTACACAGCATGACTTTGCAGTTTTCTATACCACTTTTCTGGGAATCTTTCTGCTCTTGTGAAACCCTGAACCACCATACATTCAACAGTAAAGAATGAGGAAGTGAGGCCTTCAGGAAATGTCTTTAAACTTCATTTTCAAGGTCATACAGTGACATTTACTCATCCCAGCCCAGCATATTTGACTCTAAAGTCTAACCATCATCACTTGTGCCATGCAGGGGTCAGACAATCATGAGGTTTCGTCATATGACTCTTTCAGGATGTGCAACCAATCTGCTGTCTGCATGAACAGACATTAAACACCCTCACAACACTGGCAACCCATTTTTGTGTCTTTATAACAAGTTTATCATGTTTACAGTGTTTCAAACTGGCTGTTCACTCAACCATAAGCCTACCAGACTGGAATGAGGGATTCACAATTATCCTTGAAGAAAACAACATGAGCTTATCTTCTACACTGCAGTGTTTTTTGCTTTTTAATGGTGGATTGTCAGTCATTAATGTACATTAAGAGGCTCATGTGTCATGCTACAAACAGAAACAGCAGTTCCCAAAACAGATAAAAAACACACACACACAAATATATTTCTGACACATATAAATAGCTTTTTTAAAAGCACTTTTTTTAACTTATAAACTGAGAACATTGCATGTTTTGAATATTTTTCACTCTCGTAGGTTCCATTAGAGTTTTGCATATGCTGGCCTGACAGTTCCTGGATGGTAACTTACTCCTTAACTATGTTGCAAGTCGGATGTGCTGGAAGGGGCAGAGCACAGTTGCAACACCTTGTATTTACTATTCTTTGGGCTGACGGCATTTTTTATACTTACTTCCTCCTCCCTACCTCTATATTTACTTAATGACCTGGATGAAGAACAGCAACATTTGTCAAAGGATTTTCACACTGGGAGGCATTTACGTAATGGAAAATGAATTTACAGTGACACTTACTTCCTGTTCAAAGAGTCTGTCCTAAATATTATATGGTAATTGCATTTTAAAGGTGCAACCCGCTGCATGTAAAGCTGCTTTTTATGACTAAATGTCTGTTACTGTTGTGCTTGTTTCACTGATATCACAGTTTCTATATGCTCACAGTAAGTAATGATTTCCTTTGCCTGAGAGGTAGTGTCCTGTTTATTGGTGTGTCATAAAAGCTTCTCCTTTGCAACAATTGGCTGTTTGCTTCTCTTATCAGACTGAGAAATGCTATATCTGTTGTCTTAGCGGAACTTTTGTTAAGACTGTATTACTCTCACGTAAATGGTGAATTATAAAGTTTTACAGGCATGTTCTATATAGTAAAAACTTATGTGGATTTTCCCCATTGATGATCCTGCTGCTCCCAAATTTACAGACTGATCAGAGTGATCTGCACACCTCAGATCGGACAAAAGTGTAAATATACTGTGCATGTGACAACAAGCCTTGTGTGTGTGACAATGAGGCCTCTTCACTCCACGGAGAGACAAAACAATGAAAGGGAAGTGAAGCTGGTGCTGCAGGGCCGCAACCTAAGGGCACAGTGTATCAAATATTGTATTGTTTCAGCTGGTAAGACTTGTCAAACTAGCGCTTCTGGGTCAAGTAAAAGAAATCATGTTTTTTTAGCAACCGTTAGTGACCTTAATGCCAAGTTCTTAACCACAAAATACAGTTCTACAGCCAGTCTTGATTTCATGAAATGCAGCTTTTTATACTGCATTTTTTAAGCCATCCTTTCCAGATAAGTGAAACTTGCATCGCTTTCAAATTAGCTTCGTTCACCTGAGCCCAGCCTGAATAAACAGAACCTGCTCTTTGCTCAAACAGCCCCTCAGATGTGCCCCCCCTCCTCCGCTGTCACAGAGCAACATCTTTGCATGCTGTTGCCATGGGTACCGCATCAAGGGCCAGATAAGAGGGGGGCACACAATAACCTCCTGTTGGATGCACCGCGTCATGCAAGCGATCAAACGTTGCCTTGTGTTTATCTCTGGTCTCACAATGAACATAAATAGTGCTTCTGCTCCACTGCCGATTCCAAAGCAACTGGACGCTTGAAGGGCACTTGTGTGTCCATCATCCTGGTCTCATCCAGCAGAGCAAAATATCAAAACACGTCTGTTAAACAAATACCATTATGAACTGAGAAGAGTACTGGCAGTCTTGATGCATTCAGTCTTGTGTTCTCTATGAGAGTATTCATATTAGTGTATACGACACCTTTTATGGCTGTATAGTGTGTCACTTGTGGGGTTTTCATCTTGGGCAAACAGGTTATCAGCTCTAACACTCCCACCGAAGGCAGGTAACAGATATCAGAGATTATTGCAAAGTGTTTCAAAACATTGTGGGGGAAAGGTACATTTGGAAAAGAAAAGAAAAAAAACAGTTTAAAATATTTTCATGTTGTATGTTCTACTGTTATCTCTGTGTCACTAAATGACATTTAAAGAATAGTCACGTTTTGGTATGTAGACTTATTATTTGCTTTCTTGTAAAGGGATGAAAAGCTTGATAACACTCTAATGTCTGTGCAGTAAACAAAAGGCTACAGCCAGTAGCCTCTTAGCTTAGCTCAGCATAAAGACTTGAAATTATACGTTGTGAGTTTGCTTGGCTTTAAAATACATTAAATCCCTTCTGTTCAAGTTGTGCAAGGCAGCAAACTCTCACTGTTTCTGCTTTTTTATGCTAAAGATAAGCAAGTTGAGTCACTTCAGATTTAACTGACAGATATGTAAGTGGTCAGTCTTCTCCTCTAATATAAGGAAAGTAAAGCAAAAAAAGTGAAATATACAAAAATAAATACAGCTACTGCTTTTCTGTTCAGTGAATGAACACATACAAGGCTGTGCCATCAACTATGGCAAACTTTGAACGATATTTTGAGACGTCTTCAATCATCAGCAATATGGGCTTTTACTTAAAATAAACTCCCCTGAGAATAAATCCCCACTCAACCTGATTGCCTCTGATTGAAATGATTGTGAACTGAGGGAGCTGTGGTGTGTTCTGTTGGTAGATTTTACAGGGAAATTACAGCTGTTGAAGCCTTGTCTCTAATGATGACAGTGTGAGGGGAAGGTTGACTGAGACTGCCTCAAGGGTGAGGCTGATTGGATGCCAGGTCCAGACTTGTCTTAACAAGGTGTGACACAGTGGAGTCAGCAGGAGGGGCTCGGAGGGGAGCTGGACAACCCCTGTCCCTCACAGCAGGACATGACAGCAGTGCTGTGTAAGTGTGTTTGCATACAGAGGGGGAAAAAGACATGCAGAGTGAGAAATACACAAAAACAAACATATAAACCCTCCCCCTACCACCTAGTTTTATCAGTTATTCCTCAATGAACAGCTTTGATTAAACTAGTGCATACAGAATCATAAGTTTTGGATACACAAATGTTAACATAAAAATAAACTAAACTTAACAAAAAAAACACATTCTGAAATTTTATATATTAAACATCTTTAATTTGTCCATTTTTTTCAATAAGAGATTTTTGCAGGTCTGGCTGTCTTTTTTTTTTTTTTCTTCTTCTTAATGCGCCTTCCCAGTGTTTTATGTTGTGATGCTTAACCACAGTCATCAATTTCAACTGCTGGATACTCAAAGGAAGGCCTATATAGGTAGCACACACATGAATCTATAAAACAAAGTGGACAACATTCTGTTTTACCAATTTAT
>JAQLOL010000004.1:6919966-6930325 GCA_029783665.1 Naso thynnoides
GCCTATATAGGTAGCACACACATGAATCTATAAAACAAAGTGGACAGCATTCTGTTTTACCAATTTATTTTTGCCATGTCAAACAACATGCTAACATTTTGGCCTAAGTCTGTCTATTCAGGGAATTTAACCAACTCTGCTAAATAACTAAATAAAGTTTAAAAGCAAACAAACAACGACCAAAAAAAACCCCATTGGAATAAAATAAAACCTTATTTGGGCTCTACTGTGAGAAGAAGCTAAATTAAATGAAGTGTCATTTTAATGTGGTGGATTTTAAAACATTTATGGCTTTAATAAATATATTCTGTATTTATTCATTTATTTCTTGTTTGATTTCTTAAAACTATGTGTCTCCATCGCAGTAGCATTTTTAAAATAGTAGTGATAGTCGTAGTAGTTATTTTGTTCGGTAACGTTACCTTTAAGAATTCTCCCGCGCTGATTCACAAATCCGGAAACCGACCGGAAGGGGCAGGAATATTTCGCGCCAAATTGAAACAACGGCGCAGTCGAGCTGAACGGTACAAGAGACGCAGACCAGCAGGGACACTTTTTACGCTTCAGTCGTCGTTTGTAAATCAAGGTACGCAATTAGTTGATGGAGGACTGCTTTCCTAACGTGCATATAGATGTTTAACATTTAAAAAGACTTACAAGCTGAACCTCTGTGTGCGTTTTTAAAGTTAA
This sequence comes from Naso thynnoides, assembly GCA_029783665.1. Taxonomy (NCBI): domain Eukaryota; kingdom Metazoa; phylum Chordata; class Actinopteri; order Acanthuriformes; family Acanthuridae; genus Naso; species Naso thynnoides. The sequence continues at coordinate 6,920,657 of JAQLOL010000004.1, forward strand.
GTTGATAATTAACCGTTTTCTCTGTGTCTGGTGTAACTAGCTAACATTAATATGGAAGAGGCGAACAAGCTGATCGGCACGGGCAAGAAGCACCTGGTGATGGGGAAGGTGGTGGAGGCGGTGGCCGCCCTGCAGGAGGCCTGCGGCCTGCTGTGAGTAATATTTTGCCAGTCAGACAGACGGTAGCAGCAAACAGCCTGTAAACTAACAACCAGGTGGACGGCAAAATGTGTCGACATGATTAAATCTGTCGTTCAAAGCTTAACTACATGAAAGTGGCATATGTAACGGAGTAAAAGTAACTTGTAATATCTGAAAAAGATGCAGCTGATAATCAGGAAAAACACAAGTTCTATAAAGGAACGATGTTCACCGATATTCAATCAAAGTCAAAGTAATTAATGAATGTGTCTGCAGGCAAGCATCACTGACAGCTACTTCAGCTGCAGAACTTTCTGAGCTGAAAATCAGTAAACCAAAATGAAACACATGTCATTGTCCTGAATGTGTTTAAAACATTAACATATATATTTTTTCTTTTTTGCTCAGGGCTAAAATATATGGGGACACGGCAGACGAGTGTGGAGAGGCTTTCTTCTGGTGTGGTAGAGCTCTGCTGGATTTGGCACGGTAAGATCCCTGAAGTCTGTATCCATTGTTTTTCTGATCAGTCTTGGGTGAATGTGTTATGTAATGTGTGAATAGGACTGTTTCCTGGTGTAGGTTAGGACTGTGCAAGGCAGTGACTGTCATTTTGTTTTAAGGGATGTGGAAATGCAGACCTAACTGACACTGTTGTTGTAGGATGGAGAACTCAGTCCTGGGTAACGCTCTGGAAGGAGTACCAGAGGAGGAGGAGGAGGAGGAGGATGAAGAAAAACTCAAGGACTCAAATGTCGACAGCACAGAAAACGTAGATGGTGAATAAATGTGACGTTTTTTTGTTTTTTTTTTTAAAGGGGGCATAGTTAGTTTTTTTTAATAGTAGAAGTTGTTTAAGCCGCTTTTTCCTAACGTCTCATTTATCTCCGACAGAGAAGACCAGAGATGAGCTGCGGGTTCAGGTGTACGACGCCATGGCAGAGAAGAAAAATGAGGAGGCAGAGAAGGCCGAAGGGGAGCAGAGCGAAGACAAAGAGAAGAGCAGTGATGCAGAGAAGGCAGCGACTGGTGATGAGCAACAGAACTCAGAAACAGAGAAAGATGAGGAAAAGAAAATGGAGTTGAATGGGAGCAAGTCTGAAAGTGAGGACAAGACAGAAAATGACAAGGAGGCTGAGGATGAAGCAGAAGGTGCCTTCTTTTTTTTCTTTGTCTTTTGACTGCAGGCCATGTTGCATGTCGGCCCTTTTCTCTAAGCGCATGTTATTGATGTTTAAGATGAGGAGGCAGAGGTTGATGATGCAGAGATGGAGGGCAATCAGGACCAGCAAGGTGAAGTAGACGCTGCTGCTGACAAGGTATTTGATCAGTCGGCTCAAGTTCACATCAGAGCTGAGAATGAATGCTTTCAAGTCTCTGATGTGTATTTTTAGGACACGGAGGAGGATGAGGAGGTGGGGAACTTGCAGCTCGCCTGGGAGATGCTGGAAGTCGCAAAAGTCATCTACAAAAGGTAAAGAGACACTGTGCAATGATGGCGAGGAACAGAGTTTGATCGTCACTGAGCTGGAGCTTCATGTTAAGGCTGTATTTACACTGCATGACTCAAGTGGCCCAATTCCATTTTTTTTTCCTCCTGTGTGTTACAGATCAGATTTTTACCAAAAAAGCACATGGAATCTGATATTCTCAGATCCGATTTAGGCCTCATCCATATGTGAAAATAAATCCGACACAAATCTGATGTCATTTCAACTGTGATCCAAGCAGTCAGGTCGGATATTCCCTGTCATTGCGAGCCCCATGACATCAAAAATATGACAGTTCTGTATTTTAGTGAAGAAAACACACGTGCAGAAGACTCTGTGTTCTCTGCTGAAAATATAATCAAAACGGTGGAAGTGCAGAGGAGGATGGGGGCTTAAAAGACATCTAACGATCGTTACCAAAGGTAACATTAAAGTTCTGTCTTTAAAGTCTTGAGGGCAAAAAGGAGGGCGCATCCAAAATACAGAGTTACAGATACAGATTGTATCCGGATTGTACTCAGAGTTGTATGGAAACGGTTCCATTTGCAAGAAGGTTACAGTTATGAGAGCGCCATTTTAAGCGCTCAATAGTCAGCACCTAAGGTTGCTGTGGGGACGAAATATTCCCACAGACTCATGACACCACCAGTAGCCCAATACCCGTTACACCGGCCTTTTACATGGGAGAAAAGGAAAGGGGGAAAAAAAAAAAACTACCAATGGCACACGTGAACTTACTGCTAATGCAAGTGAACATTTCCTACAGTTGCAGCTTCATGTTAAAAGCATTTGACTGGCATACCTGAGTTTACTTTAGTAGGCTAATCACAGGAAATACAGTGTTCAACTAGCTTAGCTAGCTTACCTCTATCAATCATTAAATACAGGTTGTCAGATTAAAACACCTGTCATTTTTAGCATTTGTTAACAGCCGATAAATTTAAAATCTGTCTGGGAGTAGTTTTATACCGTCTGTGAAAGTAATGGAACGAAAAGAAGCTGATCAAAAGCTGCTCAAATGTTTACCAAATGTAAAAGCAGATGTCGGATTTGAGTCACCTTTAAAACTAGATGTAAGCAGGCAGTCAAAAATCGGATATGGGTAACAAACCAGAATTGGGCTTTGAGACAAGGCAGTGCAAATACAGCCAAAGTGATTATTATTTTATTTTAATAGGAAAGAAACTAAAGAGGATCAACTCATGGCAGCTCAGGCTCACCTGAAACTGGGTGAAGTTTCTGCTGAATCAGGTAAAAACACACTTCTCAAAAATCTGCAGTTTTGTACTTTTTTTTTTTTTTTTTTTTGGTTTAGGTTAGCTAAGGTGGTTTATTTCATATTTGTGGGGCTGAAATAAGTTGATGGGCAATTTAATACCAAAAGTTGAAATATAAATCGATGAATGATTACTTATAAAAACAACACCAAACTGCGAATGTTCCTACAATTACATGTGAGAAATTGGATTTTTTTCCCCCATTTGCTGTCACTGAAAATTAAAGTTTTTGGACCATTGGAGAGACGAAGCAAGCAGTTTTTGTAGGAATCACTTTGGGGAAGGGATTGGCATTATCACTATTCATGATTTTCTCAATTAATCGACTTAACTATTGATTAGACAAAAAATAAACAATACTTTTTAAAGTAAGTTTCAGCCCTAATTACTACCTTCAGACTACACAGACACAAAACTTGGACATGCGTCAAAATCCTCAAACAGTCCATATCTCCTTGTTGAGAAAATTGGTTTTTAGTTGTTGCCTCTCTCCTCAGGGAATTACTCACAGGCGCTGGAGGACTTTCAGGAGTGTCTGAAGCTGCAGAAGAAGCACCTGGACCCAGACAGCCGCCTGCTAGCTGAGACTCACTACCAGCTTGGTCTGACCTACAGCTTAAACCTGCTGTACAGCCAGGCCATCGACGAACTGAAGAGCTCCATCTCTGTCATAAAGAGCAGGCTGGGTAAGCGGACTGGGCTGCTGCAGTCTCTGTTTTTACACTGATTGAAAACGATTTTTCTGCGTGCCAACATTCCCTCTCTGACAGACAAACTGCAGGAGCTGCTAGACAAGGCCGAGGGCCCGGAGGCTCTGCCTGAGCAGAGGAAGGAGATGGAGGAGCTGAAAGCTCTGCTGCCAGAGATCCAGGAGAAGGTGGAGGATGCCACAGAGGGTCTGAAGACGGCGAGCACAGCTGCTGAGGCTGCAAAGAGTGCGCTGGTGAGTCAAAGATGGAAATGTCGAAAGACTTGGATTTTGTGCTGGTGTCTTTATTTACATAGCATCACCAGCTCATGCAACACTGAGCAGTAAATGTAATCTCGCATGCTTATTAATGATGGCTTTGCGGTAGTGTGTGTTATAGCAGAAGTCACAGCAGATGTTAAAAGTTGTGGGTAATTCAGTTACAATTTGCCCTCAAGCCAGGGAGCAAAATCATGCAGTGATTAATTTCTTTAACTTTTATCTATACATTGATGTAATTCAAGATGGCTGCTTTGAAAGATGCCAATAAGTAAAGTTATATATGATTACTGATAAGTGAATGTAGAGCAGTGTGTAGCAAAAGGAGAGTGATATTTCGAATCAGCTCTTGTGAAACAGATCAATGCCACAAACACACAGCCTCGGTGTAAAGTGATAATGACTTTAAAGGGACATTTGAGGTGTTGTGACATTTGTCCCTTCCTGTACAGGATCCACATATGTTTCACTGTACTCAGCACACTGACCCATTTGCAAGTTGCAACCCATCACAGGTCAATATCCGGGCATTATAGGATGGACTGTTTGCAGCTTTCATGTACAAATCAGTGCTAAACAAATACCATCCAGTGTTTTATTGTATATTTACCTGGAAGATTTCAGACAGGGGTGTAAAACTGCTCTGTGACGGTCGGCTGCATAAAAGCTCCATTCTGATTTAATTTAATGCGTCTGTCAGGATGGAGGCTCAACTTCCTCTGCGTTCCCTGGGTCCATTGTACAGAACAACTCCTCTTCCAGTTCAAAGGTAAGGTGCACACTCCAAGTGTGTAAGTAGTGAAGAAATGATCCGTAAAAACTACTTTTGTAATATCTTTCTCTTAGTACTGATGAGTCATGGTTAATTTTCTTCTCAGATTAATGGCACAGCAACAGACGGAGTCGCTTCTTCCAATGGACACACCTCCACAGTGGCAGTGTCAGACATTTCCCACCTAGTCAGGAAGAAGGTGAGTGAGCCAGATGTTTGTTTGTTTGTTTTCCCTGAATGATGAAAATGATTTGCACAGACCCGTAAAGGCTACAGAACGATGCAGCCTCATTGGAGTGAACCTGCCTGTATTTCAGAGGAAACCAGAGGAGAGTCCAGTGAAGGAGGGCGTGGTTAAGAAGGTGAAGCAGGATGCTGCTCAGACTGAAGGAGCACAGGAGCCTCAGACTAACGGTGTCCACAAAGTCAACGGAGACACTAACGGACACTCTTAATAAGGCAAAAGCCAAGAGGTAAGTTCTGTTTGATGCTCCTTTAACCAGTTAGGGCTCAGGCTTCGATGTGTTAGCAGTTCAGTTCAACATTTCTTCAACGAAATCAGGATTTTAGTTACAGTACCCAGCTTAAGTTCATGTCTGAAGTGTTTTCTGTTTTCTTTCAGTCAGCGAGACTCCGTCTGTTTTTGTCTCCACACGAAGAGATTCACCAACATGTCAAGCTCTTACTGTTGCTACACCTGTTTGCTGTTGTAAATACGTGTATCTTTTTCTATGCCTGTTGGTCTTTATTTGTTCACATTATGTAACCTATGATGCTCAATAAAGAATATAGTTTGATACATGTTGTGACTTAGATGTGCAGGTGTTAAAACTGCTTCTTCTGCATTCAGTAGTTCTGTTTGTCAGTTTTTCTTGCAGAAACAATACGGTTGCAAGTTTAGTGTCCTTAATTTTCAACCTGGAAATGGTCTTTCACGGTGGGGTTTGATTGCATCACTGTTTTATTATAGTTCATAACAAAACATTGAAGTGATACCACTCTACCAGAACCTGGATTAGATGCAGCATTTAAGAAGCTGCCTACTAAATGTGTAGGTGAACTGAGATGCTGTTATTGAAGATTGATTTATTTTTATTTTTGGCACATGTGGGAGCTTGATTTGTCAAATTGCATCTTCCTGGCACACTGAAGTTAAAATGACTCATTTGCAATAGACATTTTAAGGTGTTATAGCAGAAGTGCAACCATGACAGCTCATTTCTGTGCCTCAGAAACAAGATGCACAAAATAACCAACACTGAAGTTCATGTGTTGAGATTAGTGATTACACTTCTGCTTCTCATGCTTTGACAATCCAGACTTTTGCTGTTTAAAAAAAAAAAAAAAAGCCTATTTGAACAAATATCTGACTTAAGCTTGAATTGTTCCACAATATTTTCCTGGATATCTTAGCAGGACATAAATTGGTGGAAAATTTAAGCATAATCTGTTCAGAGAGCAGAAACAAAAATTTTTTCTGTTTGTGTGATGTCACTGTGTCCGTGTTCATATGAGACAAATTGAGATATTTTTGTTTGCAGTAGCAAACCAGGGACGCTGGAAGATCTTCTCATGGATGTTGCACCATCTAGTTGATCACTCAGAGTTCTATTGTGACTCGATGAAGAAACGTTAATTGGCCAGAAATTAAATTTATAAAAACCTCAACAGAATTTATCCTTTACACAGACCTAAAACCAAACAGCAGACATCTTGTCATAGAATGTAAAGTGCAAGCATTCGTAACCAGCATGGTTCACTGGCACGCCTTAATGGGATTTGGACATTAAAATTAGTGACAACTGTGTATTTCCTGTTATGACAAGTTTAAGTATCTGCTGTAAATATGACAGTTAAGCTTTTTGATATTTTTTGCACAAATCTACAAACTTCAATGCATGTACATGCAAGAATTTCTAGAATATTTGAAAACCTTTGTTTTCAGATTTGTATAAAATCTGAGTGATAGTTTAAAATCAGCAGGATTAAGTTGATGATCTCTTCACATTTCATTGGCAGTTTTCCTTTGAACGACCTCATCTGCTTGTAAATTACATCACTGAAGCGAGACTCTTTTCTGAACTACAATCAATTTACAATTTGTCTGCTTTCACTGAAAAGCTTAAGGAGCTACAAAAACTGAACTATTATCACTTTAGAACAGCCACTGGTAATTAGAGGTGAGAACTGCAGGGTACTGCACCATACCATATGTGATATGTGGCCCACAATTATGATGTCACAATACAGCGATTCTGCAGTAATTGATATGCTGCAATACAATTATATAATGATACATCACAATATCTGTCTAGCTGAAGAACACAAAATGCATACATTACATAAATTTAAAAAAAAAAAAGTTTGACCCATTAATGCCATAAAAGTAGGTCGAGTCTTTAAACGAGAAAGTAGCTGGTGCGTGACTCAACTTTAAATTCTTTTTGCCTCTCCTTGATTATCCTACTATTAACTTCTCTTTGGTCAACTAATTTCCATTCATGTTAACCACAATCATGTCATAAGTGCCACTGCGAGGAGACACAAAGTAGTGGTGAGTCATACTGGGAGGAAAGAACTGTTTTCAGAAATGTGGTATTTTAATTATAAAAACAATTTTGGGCACCAGTGATAAGATGACCATATCTCAAGAGTTAGGGCAATGATATACTGCTGTGTCAATATTTTGTTCGACCCCAACTGGGAATATTTTTGCAATAATCAAAAAGACATCTGCATTTTGTGTACTGGTAATATCTGCCCAGTAGCTGCATTCAAACAAACCATTATTTTAGCGGCTGGTGAGAATCCAGAACTTGCCTGCAAGGCAGCGTGGGATCAATGTGGACTCTTAAAAACTGATTTACAGACTGTTACAGACGTGGACTCAAACACCACAGGAGCCAGATTCATATTGAAACATATCAGCTTGTCAGGAACCAATTTTTATTAATATCATTAATAATGTGTCATCAGCATCATCAATGAAATGAGTTAGTCTGTTTAAAGCAGAATCAAGTGTGCATTCATTGCCCTTCTTTTCTTGATGAACACTTCAGTTCCACAAAGCGAGGAAGAAAAAGGAAGAAAGGGAGGGGGAGGTGGGTCAAACAGGGCAGGGACTGCAGTGAAGGAGGAAACGCAGGGAAAACGACGTCTGGCGGAGCAGGAATCTCCCCCTTCACTGGGATATGATTGGTTTTTCCCTTGTGCAAGAATGACATAAAAAAAAAAAAAATCAAAACGAAAGAAATTCAAAATGGTGCTCTAAAAACAAAGATGAGAGAGGAAGAGGGGGATTGCTTGCTGGGATGTTGTGTTGGCTGTTGTATTTTTTATTTGTTTGTTCCATAAAGCCACGTTAGGATTTGATGCAGTCGTCGTCATCAGAGGTCTGGCTACTGCTACTGGTTTCGGACTCGGAGCCCTCCTCGACGTTCGCCTCCGCCACACTCCTCCAGGGGGTGAAGTGGAGGGTCACACCCCGCGCCTTCGGCAGAGCCCCATTCCTCTGCATGCCGTTCCTCTTCAACTGCTCAAAAGACAGAAACAATTCATGTAAGAACGTGATACCTTTCTCTTCTTGTCACACTTCAAATTAGGAGAAATCGATCAATGAATTGATACCAAAACAGACACAAGAGCCGTTTTTACACAGAGACCCACAGCGTCAGTGCCATGTTTAAGGCTCGCCAACAACCCGCCTTCTGTTAATTTGTTATTTACACAGAATCGAGCAGTGCGCCTTTAAAATGCGCCAGTCTGTCATTTTACACAAGCTGGAGTCACATATTAACAGGAGATGTCACTGGTGTCATGTTCAAAAGCATCAGTATCAGCTTCCTGTTAAGAAAAACACATGACATGCGCACCAAACATATAAGTTATTAAACTACGTAAAAAGGGTCAGAAATCGTTGCCAATATTAACGTAACAGTCATTAAATCCATCTAATACAGAGCTGCTTCTGTTGATTTCCGTTAAGCTTAAAAATGCCCGACGTGCACCACAATCGTGTGTAGGGTTACGTGTATAAAAATCTCAAGGTTAGATGTTTATAGTGGACAATTTTCACCATGTACATTTGTACGTTTTATGAAAGCAAAACAAAAATAGAACAAAAAACGACAACAACAAAAAAGCAAAAAAACAAAAAAAAGGGAAGATGGTGGGTTTTTCACAGATCAGCAGGCTGCTGTCTGTACTGAGCTTTTTTCCCCCTCTCCTCACTGCGGTGCGCTGCATCAAGTGAAACGTAAGTCTGTTTGTTCATTCCTTTATTTTTTTTAACACAATTGAGTTCAACTTGATCCTGTAAGAGAAAGGTTCGTACAGGGATAAAAATAATTTTTTTGTGTTTCCTTAACGTTTATGACATCATGGCCCCCTGAACACGGACAATTAAAGAAGTGATTACATTGCGAAAAAACGGCAGAAAAAATCTGACAACAATTCAAAACAATCATAAATGTCCATTCTGTCATAATTCTGTTTAATTCTTCGAGTTTATTCCTCCTCCTAAAGATTACTGCCTGCCCCTGAACCATCCAGCCGGGTCTCCCATTTACACAAGCATTGCTCGACCCTGGCTCTGATACCACCTCCAAAGGCGGATTGTTGGCGGTGCAACTCAGACCCCGACTCCGTACCCATGCTCTTTAAACAGACCAGTGAGGCGTGTTAGAGGTTCATTAAACATCCGTGCTAAACAAGCTGTGTAAAAACGGCTAAAGCAGACCAGGAACACCAGCCGTTTCTCTGTGTGCTCACCTGTTCGGTTTTAGTCTGGAACTCTCTCAGCTCATCCTCCGTCAGAGGCAGGAAGTTGTCATCATTTTCTGGGTACTCCTGCCAGCCCATGGCCTTCAGCAACCTAGAAAAGCACAGTAATTTTCTGCTTAGTTGACTCTGTGTGTGTGTGTGTTTAACGGTGATGGTGTGTGTGTGTGTGTGTGTTCATGATAACTCGTCTGTTGGGGATATATTGTTTCCAGTGAGGACTAGCTCCTGTAGGAAACCAGT
>JAQLOL010000004.1:6950940-6968212 GCA_029783665.1 Naso thynnoides
CCATATATGCTGCTAATGAATTTCCAACCAAATTGCACTATTTGTTATCATTTTACAAAATAATTTGGTTAAATGTGTTTAGCTTGCTTTTCTTCTCCTTGTTGTTTTGTTCTGATATTGATGAGGTTCTTTACCCAAATCAAGCTGCCTCATTTCTTGTGATACTTTTTGTTTTATTCCCGTGTATTATAAGTCTACCTCTCTTTACATTTTGGGTCATTTTTTATGAGTAGAACGTTTTTATAATTTCAAATTCCAGCTTGAGTGATGAGTGTTTGAGTGTTTCTTGTTATTCAATAAAGAACTTTTTAACCTCCTTAACTCAGCTACCAGTCTGTACTGAATATATTTGCCTGAACATTGTGTGAATGGGGCATTTACCAAGTGCATACAGAGCTCCGTGGCAGGGGCAGACACCAACTCCACAGCGAGGAAAGTTCAGAGACGCCACGGCAGCCCACTGCTTTGTCACTGGGTCGTATCTCTCTGTGCAGTCAAAAATCATTGAGTCTTTCTCTCCTGGTAAAAAAAATAAAAATGAAAAATCCTTGTCAGAATGAAGACTGTCGAGGTTCTTCTATTTTCTGAGCTTTGGCACAAACATGAAATGGTGTCAGATGTCTTACCTCCCACAACATAGATCATGCCCTCCAGCACAGCAACCCCCAACCCACTGCGGGCCTGGTGCAGGGACGACACAGTGGTCCAGTACTGGTTAAAGGTGTCAAAACGCTCCACACAACTCAACGCCCGGCTGTCACTCCAGCGGCCGCCCTGCAGCCGAGTGTAGCCTCCTGCCATGATGAAGCAAGTAAAGGTCAGAGATGAAACAGCATGTCTGACATTACTTTTTTTTGTTTGTTTGTTTTTTTTTTTTTTTAACTCTGGTAAGGTCTTCATTGACTAGAATTCATCAGGTGATTGAAAAAGAACCTATAGCATAGAGGTATTTCCTGGCTTTTCTTCTGGGCCTCATCTTGGCTGGTTGCAGCTGGCTGTACATCTTATTTTCTTTGGGAGATTTTGTAACTTCAGTGTATTCCTTCAACAGAGTCTGCAGTGCCACCCGCAGGCTGAAGTCTGTAATACCTATATTAAAAAAAATCAGGATGGTGTTTACAGTTTGTCATCTAATCAACTTTACAGCAATATTTTGAACATACATCATCAATACGAAATGACTGTAAACGGGAAGTGGCAAACAGTTTGTTTTCTCACCCTCTATGTACTTGAACAGTCTCTGTGGGGAGAGCAGGGGGAAGCGGACTGGCTCCAACACTTCCACTACATGCTTTTTCCTCTTTGCCACATCTTGGAGAACCCAATCCATGGCTGCAGTGAATACTTGGTACTCATCCTCAATTCTCAGCTCCTCACTTCTTAGCAGCCTCACCAGCTGATCCTTGGTCAGGCCCCTGAACTCATCTGTGACACACACCTATAGGAAGACAGTTAAGCCAGACAATGTGGAGGTATCAAACTTGGAACTTGCTGTGTTTGTTAAAGCAATACTATGTAACTTTGACTGCGACCCACTGCTTCGAAAACCAAAACATGACAATGCAAGTTAATACGTCGCAGAAACATCAATTTGAATAAAAATCAGGTCATATTTTACAGAGAAAACGTCCTCTGGTTTTCCCTCTGATGTTTGACGACTGCTCTGTCTGTCGGCAGCCTTTAATTTTAGCAGAGCTGTCACCAGCGAGGACCCGGTGCTGTAGCTGCAGCTTCGGTCTGCAAGAAGCCTACATGTTGCTTTCAGGATCCACAATGAATCTCAGAGTTGAGGCAGAGCAGTTGTAGGACATCATCACGGTAAAATATGAACCAGTTTTACTCAAATTGTTGTTTTATGCAGCGTATGAACATACATCATTAAGTTTCGTTTTTTGAAGAAGTGGGTCTCGATCAAAGTTACATAGCATTGCTTTAAAGTGTTTTAGCAACACAAATGGTAGAAATACTACTTGGATAAAATGCTGATGGTGTATGACTGGTGTTTCTTTTAATAAGTACAGATTTCATGTATATCTGCATTTGATTTACCAGGGAAACAAAGAGCAGTGTTTATCAGGAGCACCACAGCACTTGAATGACAGTGCCTCATATTGTTTCTTACCTCCAGGAAATGAACATGGATGTAGTTCTCAGTGAACTCCAGCATGTCCATGCAGGCAATCTGCTCGAGAAACTGAAAGATGCCCACACAGTTGGACGGGTCCATGTGGCCCTTTAGAAACTCTCCACAGATTGACACCACCTCGTTCAGCTGCAGCATGTCTGCTGCCACCATCAGCTCCTGAACATTCTCCACTGTCACACTGATCACACCTGGTGGGAAAGAACACACACATCCATTCAGGAAACAATATCAAATTCTACAAATGTTATTTAACAATGTGAAGGGAATATCAGAATTGATGCAGACCTGTGTAAATGAAGTCCAGCAAAACCTCAAAGACTTCAGTCTCCACTCCAAGAATCTGCACCTCCTCTTTATCTGCCTCCCTCATCCCACCGGAGAACAGAGCAGCAAAGTAGGGGCTGCTGGCAGCGAGAACCAGGCGGTGGACCCTGAAGACCCTGCTGCCAACCTTCAGGCCCACGTCACAGAAGTCTGTGCGGAGCCGCATCTTGTTCATCTGAGCCAGGATGAGCCTGGCATAGCGGTCTGAGGCCAGCAAAGCCTCATCGGACGCCTGGCTTGCCATGGCAGCATCACCACCACACCAAGTGGATGTTGAGGTGCAGGACATGGCAGCGGGGGCGAGTCTGTGTTAACATGGAGGCCAGTGTTCCCAAACCCTCCTCTGTAGTGAGTCTCGGCATAAAACAGGCCTTAAATACACGAGCTGATTACATGAGCACCAAAACAGAGAGAGAGAGAGAGAGAGAGAGAGTCACTGACTCATTTCATTGTTGTGTAACACCACAAACCTGAGGTAATGTAACAGTTAGGTATTAGAGTAAGCAATGAACGAGTAAAAAAATTGATTTTTTGACAATATTATGGTACTTCACACTGGTGCAGTCACGAATATTAACTGTCCGTCTCTCTGTTAGTGTACTGAACATAAAAAACACCTGACATCACCGTTAGCCGGGGCATGCTAGCCAACAGCGAGCTCGCCAGGATGGATTCAAACATCATATTCATCGATTAAATGCTTTACTCAAAATCAGACAACATTTTCTTTCGACTAACCCATGCTCGGAGAGTTTCAACTCGCAATTATTTGTGTGAATATATATTTTTTAATCCCCCTTTTTGCCATGACTTACCAATAAGTTTACAGATGAGGGTCCGGGCAACTTCCGTCGCCCTGCAGACTGTCAATCCATGTTTCTGGCTCGACTGCACTGGTCTGGCAAATAAAAACTCCAGCCATTACTAACTGATCTCAGATATTATTGCATTTTGTGTGAGTTTGTGTCGCCATTGACCCTCGTTGTCTCTTTTGGGAAACTTTAAATTACAGGTATGACTTGTTGCGTTTTATTTTTAATTACTTTACGTCATTTTTTTTCATCAGTTTTTCTCTGTTTATAATAAAATTGACGCGAGGTTTGCTGTAACATACACAACGCCAGATGGCAGTGTTGCCTTTGAACAAGCAGCTAAACAAATGGAAGTCCTTGACAACAAGCCACAGAAACCTACCATGTAAATTATCATAGTATTCTTAGCCTTTCAGCCCCCAGCAGAATGGCAATTTTAGATGTAACTATCCTTCACTGTGTTGGCTGCAACCTCTTCCACTGGAGACTTTGCCAAGCCTGCAACCTAGCCTACTCTTAAACAGAGGCAATGGGTAGTCCAGTTTGTTTTAATCAGTAGCTTGACATCAAATTAGTTTAAATATTATGTTGGAAACCTCTTATTACATACGGAACTCTAGCACTGCTTGGGCCCATTAAACGTGTTTGGTCCACTGAACTGAGGTGAAAAACGCCTGTGACAGTTACAGGAAAAAGGTCTCTAACTGTAACTTGACTTGTATTTCCTGCTATTTTAATGTGTCACTCATTTAACAGACAACCAGTGGTATACCAGAAAGTATGTGATAGCACCAAATTTGACTAATTAAACCTCAAAGGTAGACATGTGTCAACCTGGTTTCCCTGTGTTCTGCACAAAAGGTTGGGTTTCCCTCTTGTTGCCCTATATTGTTAAATTTCCAGCATATCCTGTTTCCTTATTAAGGGAATCCACCATGGCCATTAACTGAGCTGAACACTTAGCTTATTGGATACAGCTTAAATGGACTCTTCGTAAGCCAATATAAGGTAAAGCTTGGGCTCTGAACTGAGTGTACCTTGAAAAATAGAAACACACCCCCTCATCAAACAGTTGAAACATTTTATCTTTATATAGGCTACACGTAATAAAAAATACGAACATCTGGAAGGCAATTTCTCATCCTCAAATAATATTTTTTTCTAAATAGTATCACTATCACTGTCAATCACCACACAGGCCTGAGTTAATCACATCATGTATTTTTAGCTGTCATGAGTTATCAGTGCTGCTTAGTGACTCAAGAGCCTCATTGGTGTTTCACTGAGGCGTGAAGACAGTTTTCTGTCATTTAATGGATGATATGCTTGACATATACAAACATGATCCTTGAAAATTTAACTAAATATAAATAAAGATAAAAATAAAGACATCTGTTGTGGGTTACTCAAGCTATTGATTTCATCACGTGAGGCAGAAAACTCGCTTTTGCTTAATCTTATAGATTGACCTTAATTACAGAATTGCACTGCATCATCCATAGGGTTATGTGTGTCTTTTGTAATACAAAAGTGTCTCTTTTTCTTTGCCTTTTGTTCTCTATGCTGCTGCCTGGGCAGGTGTCTCTTGTAAAACAGGTTTTAATAAGTAGGTGAGGTGCTAAAATGAATTTGAATGTAGTCTAGTGCTTCTGCAAGCACAGTTCTGTTATAATGTGATTATGCTTTTCTTTGTCAGGCATGACTGTAGTCTCTGACTTTTTCCCTCCTATAGGGAATGTTTTTGCTTGTCATGAACATGATAATTATGTTCACTGATCATCATGTCTCTCCATTGTGGCGATAGGAAGTGCGGTGTTTGCATTGCTCCCAGATTCTCCCATGTAGTGGGAGAAAAAGCAAATAGTGTGAGGGTCGTCCTATGGAAAGTGGTCACCATAATTACCGTTCTGTTATAAGTGCAGGGTATGTTTGACTTTTTCATCATGGCCCTGTCTGCTGGCTAGACGTTGCTTTAACCAGGAAAGAAAAACATCATGAGATTGAACTGACAGCTTAAGGGTTCTTATGGGAGTAGGTAGAGTTCAGAGTTTTCTGAGTCCTTATGATTTGCTTTAAATCTTACCAGATAACACAGAACAAGTAATTACAGCACCTCTGTGGCAAGCGTTTTATATTCCCATTATAATGCCCATTACTCATACTATAAAAAACAAGTGGTTTATAATTAGGATTTTTTGTGTGTTAACAAAACTATTCCCTCTTCACTACAAATGCATTATACTTTTAAGAGTTATATAGTCTGCATGTTTGCTCTGAAATTGCCAGACAAGCCTCCTGTCCTCACCTGACAGGACTTGTGAACTGTGTAACCCTTTCCTATCTCAGCTGAGTTCACCGCCTACAGGATACAGACAGTATAGGCTAATGCTTTCAGACCAAGCTAGATTCAGATTTGAACTCTGAAGCCTCTCTGCCATCTGCACCGGAGCCGCTGTCTCTGTCAGTGATCTGCCACACTGGTTTGCTGGCCATGTGCCCGCTGGTTCTTTTTTAATCTATTTGAGAGCTGAACTCCTGCAATGAGATTGTCCTGTGAGCTTGAGGGACGGTGAGGTCCTTCATTTATTACAGCTGAAATCATTAGTGCCCCCCCCCCTTGAGAACTAGAAGTACAATGTGATTTGTAAGTCACATGTTGAATATGGAGGGAATCGTGCAAACGGTTGGGCATTAATCCAAAAGGAAAGTTATTATTTTAGAGTTAATCCTGTTCCACCTGTTTCAAGGAGGTGGAATCATCTTCTATTCTGGCTTAGACGGGTGTCTGCAAATCTGATTTGGCTGTGGATCTAGACTTGCGTTTCTCCTGAAAGGTTTGTCGGCGAACAGTTGTGTGTTATCCCCTTGTAAGAGTTGGTCCAGTGTCACCCGCCACCTCGGTGTGATCTGGGCCCTAAACTCCAATAGGTTACCAGAGGTCACTTATTGAATGACTGATATTATGAATTTTAGCTTTGGTAGGATTTTATTAGTTAACATAAACTGATGCCACCTAGCTGTAATTCTGCATCTTCTATTTACATTTGTCCAGTAGTTTTTAAATGCAATTTCACCTTTACTTAAGACAACTTTGCAAAATTTAAGATGAGGCTCAGTTCAATTAGGGCTTACTGTAAATAACAAGTTGTTATTTGGGACAGCCATATTAAAGAATAACAGAAAAATGTGTGTGAAAAGAGCAAATTAGGAAAACAGGCCCTATAGAAATGTTGACTCTTTTTTTTTCTAAAACATGTATCATTTACCATAATTATTAAAAGCTTTGAAATATATAAGCCCAGTTTTCTTTCCTTCTTTCTTTCCATGAGCTTACTCAGTGTGTAAGAAAAATTATGTGTGAACGTAAATTCTGAAATAATATACAAAATCAACATCATGAATAGAGGGAAAAATACACTACATATAGATACATTGTCCAGCTTTTCGTCGTGGGAGGAGGCTGCAAAGACGTGGAGCAGGTCTGTTCAGTCTGTAGCCTACATGGTGCTTGGCAGGCAACAGTGTCTCTTGCCTTCATCCTATACGCCAGCTATAATGTGAGCTAGTAAAAAAGAGAAGGGGAAAAAAAATCCCTCTCTTATCGATTCTGCCTCCAACATAGCAACTGCTCACTGATTGGCCGACACTCGGCAGCTTCTCGGCTTCCCATTTGCTGTTCGGGTAGCGTGGAAACGGTGGAATCGGACGGAGACAGAGGGGAGGAGAGACACGATTGGCTGCGGCTAAACTGAAAGCGAAAACCTCTTTTCCTGAAAGCCTGCGAGACAGTTGATGGTGTGTGTATTTTAGGCGTGACTCCAAAGGTAATTCGTCCTGCACCCTCCCCCAGCCAGGACTTATTTAAATTGAGAACTATAAAGCAAAATGACTATGAATATAAACGAGCGCTTTATACGACTGAGGTGAGCCGACAAGGAATAAGAAAAGGTGGAAAGAGGAGACGGGCTGTGTATGTGTTAGCAAGAAAACGGTGTGAGAGCTACGTTTTTTATTTACATGGAATGAACTCATTCAGAGTGCTAAGGAAAACAGGACTGAGCTGTGTAAACTGAACTGTCAGAGCAAGCAGCTCTGGGGTAAAGCCAGGTGGGAGTGTGTTTCAGGTTAAAGGAAATGTAGCAGAGGCCTAGCTTGACCTTTCTGGCCTTCTTTTTAATACCATCCTGTACAGGAGGTAGAAAAATTTTGAGTACTTTTTCCTGTTCCTGCTCTTTTCCTTTTTCTATCTGCCCCACACACTTTCCTTGCCCACTCTCTCCCTGTCTCCCTGCGTGACTCACCGTGGGTACAGTGTGTCCTATCTAGGCCTATCTCTCTCCCCTTCCTCTGGTTCATCCCTTGCAGAGCACGCATGCCGCCTGTTCACTGCTCTCTGTGCTGACACAGGTAAGAGGGAGTAATCCGTGGCCTGGAACTGAGGCTCTCCCCTAGTACAACCCCGCCCTCTGCACCTCATTAATCCATACTAACACAGACCTTATGTGATGGCTGAAACAGGCCACCTGTTGCTCTGGTCACGGAGGCCCAGTGGTGGTGTCACGCAGGGTCAGCATCGTCGCCGGTGTGGCCACTGTGTCCTAAGGTTTTCAACAAGTGTTTCTTTGTAGAAGGTGATACAGAAGAACATTGAGAACACATTAACTTTGTGTAATTATCAGATGATTGTGTTGACTGTGTGATTAAATCCTGGAGATACAATTCAAGTTGGCTGCAATCAAATATTTACTGTCGAGCTGCACGCCTTGTTTGAAATGACAGCAAGTTCATAGAGAAGTGTGTGTGATGGATGTGTTCTAGTGACTCAACAGCGGCCAGAGTGAGCAGGGAAAGGGCCTGCACATATCCTGCTATTGTTTTAATGCTTCCTTTCCCTTCCATCTGTCCACAGCACAGTGTGTTCTCCAGTGCCCTCACTGCCTCCTGTCTTTGCTGACCCAAGGATGAGCTCATCGGACGACAATGGCTCCGCTAGAGACAGATGGTATATTCTAGAACTAGTTAGCATATTTTCTCAGCTTTGTACTTGTTCATTTTTACCCACAGCTCCTAATATCTTTTGACATGGTCAACTTAGATGGTGAAAAAGACTCAAGACTTGAAGACTTGCAAGAGACTGACAGAATTAAAAAAAAAAAAACAGGATTATGTGAGTTGACAAAACTCTCATCAGTTTATTGTCTTTCAGCAAGAAAAAGGTCAGGATCTCACATTGCTTAGCTTCACCCCAAGAGTTTACTCAATCCCCCAGAGGAGTTATATATTTTTTTTAAGAGGCTTAATCACTCTCCTTCCATAAACCAACCTCAGAAATACATTTTACAGTTTCTCTGTACAGAGTATCTATTGTCCTCAAACTTGAAAAATGTGCCAAGTTCAACATGGATTCCTTTCCCCTTAAGCTATGTAGGCGGCATGTCATGAAAAACATTCATAGCTCGAGCAATGCCACAGTTCAAGTAATGGAGGCAGGATACTTCCGGACCTCTGGCAGTTCACACAAACATCGGAGGCCACATCATACCAACACCACCAAAGAGAGTGCATTTTTGTGGCAAATGTCAACCTCTCATAACAGCATTACCTTCACCACCATCATCATCGTCATACACTGCAACAATAGAAATACTGTTGGATTGCACTTTCTTTAAGCTTTCATCTTGTGGCATGTTTATAGAAAAAATATATATAGAATACAAAAAGCTTATACTTCTTTGAGTAACAGAATATAACATACAGTACTTCAGATTATGTTTTGATCAGCACATCAGCAGGTGTACATAAGTTACCCTACCCTTGCCCAAATGCAATTACTGGACTTAACAGGGATGTAATTTTGCTCACTATTAAGTGCTTTGGTCAATGGATTTAACATTGAATACGCTTATACAATGGTATTCTACAGGATGTTAATGCTACATAATTATCCACTGTATGTGAATGTTTGTTAAAAGGGGGGCAAATTGTCAAGATGCACCAAACTTTTCACATATTCACACGTGGTATTTACCCAGAAATGTTTTGTTCCACCAAAACAGATTTGACAGAAGCAGCCTGTTTAAAGAGCCAATTTCCTCTCACAAATACACAACGTAGTAGTACGTATGGAGTTATATTTGTGTCCCATTCCTGAGTGCTCAATGGGGCATTTTCGGCACACAAAAAAAATATTTTTTTGCAAGAACTTTAATTATATTTTGCAATGAACTAAAAAAAAAACCACAATCAATAAATTTATAATAGTGTTTTCCATCATCCACATGAGAGCAAAATTATATCACTCAGTTTTACAAATTTCCATGCTCTGTATTCTTGCACTTACAGAGACGAAGTGGACTCAAGCTTAGTGTTTGTCTTGCCCTCGGTATCTCAATATGTTTATCTGTGCACCCGCTCAACTTAACAGTGCTACGATGCCAGCCAATCTGATAACCGGAGTTAGTCATTTCTGATTGGCTGTTTTGTCTCCAATCTGACTGCTAGCAATACGGTTGGTTACTAGGGGAGTAGGAGACAATAGAGGAATTGTAAAAAGCTCCACAGCCCTCACATAAGTTGTTGATGCTATGTGGTTACACACCTACTTTTGTGTGAACCTTTAACTCTTTATTCATTTTGTAAGTTAGTCTATTAGTTATTAGAATGCAGCCTAGCTATCTAAACAGGATGCTAGGTCATCTATAGCAGTAGCAAATTTTAATAGTTGGCTCCTTTGATTATTAACGTAGTTCCTTTAAAAAAACTAAGAAACTTAATCTTTGCCTCTAATATTTAACTATGTCCAGCAAATCTATAAAAATATGTTAGAGGTTATCACTGTGTGCTTATTTAGATTTTAGCAAACAGGTATAAACATTTATTGAGGCAATTAGTTTTTCTATCTCAAAGTAAAAGTTTATTTTCCTGATAAGTAATTCCTCTGCCGGGGTGCTCTGGTAGCTCATCGTTAAAGGCACGGACCGTGTATTACGGCTGAGTCTCTACCGCGGCAGGCTGGCTTCAATTCCACGCTGCCTATTTGCTGCATATAATCTCTTCTCTCTCTTTCTCTCTCTTCCCCTGCCTTTACTTTCTCTCTCCAGCTGTCACTATCTTAATAAAGCAGAAATGCATAAGAAAAAATCTTAAATTTCTTTTTTACATCAAATACAAGTTATGTGCTTGCAAGAAATCTTTTTCTCTTTCAAAAAAATGTACCACCACGTGCTTAAGAATGAGAATGAAATATAACTCCATAGTGACCAAATATATTTTTAACCTATTGGTCAAATTTCCAGAACGGAATAAGTTGAACTAGGAAATGGACATCTTCAGCAACATCAGCTCTGGTTGAAAAAGTCAAACAAAGATGCAGCACCTGATGTCAGTGAGCAATTTTCTGGTTGTCAACATCCCCACCAAAAAGGTGTCCATTTAGCAAACGGCCATAAATGAAGTACAAAAAAAAAGAAAGAAAGAAAAGGAAAAAAGAAAAGCTTAAACAGTCTCTTTGAAAACAAAACAAAAAAACAAAAAACAAAAATGAAGTTCAAGCTGACATTCAAGTTCCGATCCCACTTCATGAAATCCCATTCACAAAAACCGATGGAATCACTGTAGTGCAAAACTTTACACATTGCACCTGGATGCAGTCATTTTTGCAGGATACAGTAAACACGTCCTTATGGCTCTTTCTGTTGGATTACATCTCTGGAGCCGCCGGCGGGAGCCCCGCTGTGTGTTTGGGAGTCTGTAACAGTTTGTGTTCCTCTGCATGTTGAGAAGGCGTGGTTGCATCTTTAGCGTGTACTGGATGTGACAGCCGAACATCCAGGGCGTCATTGTGTTGCGCTAAGGAGTGCAGGCGATAGTGCAGGACAAGGTCTTTCAGTGAGCAATGGACGTCGTAGGGTTCGGCAAAGCCATACCCATGTGGTGTACTGTAGATCATACAATGCTTCACTTCTTCATTCACACTGTAATAAAAAAAAAAAGAAAAAAAGTAAGTTCTCTACAATTACACCATGCACAGTATTCATGTCAGAATCAATCCATTCTCCAGTAACTGCATGCCAAGTTGTTATACTCACACAACAGAGCAGGCATAGCATCCCTGTTTGCTGCTCTCACGGATCAGGAATGTCCCAGCAGTTTTACCTTGAAGCATTTCCTCAGCCTGCGTCCGGCTCAGTTCACCAACAAACCAGTTTGCCTCATCTTGATGTGGTAAATTCTTCTCGTCTCCCTTCAACACATAGGTGCTGAAAAAACGAGTTAAAATATTAATACATCTAAAAATTTAGTATTTAATTTACAGTTACATGTTGCATTGTTACATATTTTTACCAAAAAGAACTAGCTGTAACTTACTCGTCAAGACTGTCACTCTGTGTTCCCAGCCAGTCATTTATGCGTTTCTGCCGTACACCTTTGTGATTAAGCCAGCTGCAGGGAGAGGTGTGAAAAAAGGTTTAATTTTATTACAGACTATTAGACTGAATTATGTTCTTTCCTTTATGGGCTTGCAGTAATTTACCGCAAATGTCAAAAACAATATTCTAAGGTTGCTTACTTGAGGTACTGGTCTCTGATGTTGCGTAGCTGGATGAGGTCAGGCCGCAAGCTGTTCATCTTCCTGTCTGTCTCTCTGTAGTCCTCCACCTGCGTTCTCAAGTCTTCCTCCAGATGGATTTTGCTGTCGTAGATCTCCCCTAGACGGCACTTCAGCTTCTCGTAATTGATCAGAAAGCTAATGAAGAGAAGCGAAGGTGATAGTTCGGATTAGAGTTCAATAAACTTGAGCTACATGCATCTAAATTAAACTATATTTGTGGGAAATATTTCTCGACCATGATGTAATGAGGTACCTTTCCAGATCTTTGTCAGCACCTTCGGACTGATTGTTCCTCTCAAACTCCTCTCCGTAACGCTCCTGTTCACGGCACTGCTCCTCGAAGATCAGCATTGTTTCATTAAAGGCCTCAATTGCCGTTCGCTTCATCTGAATCTCCTGCATCACAAAGAATACATCCAATAAGAAAAGATTTTGGAGACCGACTTATTTTAATTCTACTGCTTAGAAAAGAACTTGTATTTTGCTCTTAGCCCAGACATTCTTGATTGTCAGATTCCATTAAAAAAGTCTTGTTTGTACCTGTGAGGTCTTGGTAAAAGCTTCATAAAGACGATCGAACTCCTTTGTCTTCTCTTGATACTGACTGTGAACCTCCTTGAGTTTCCTTCCAGCGACATCAACACTGTCCTCTTTCACCTGAAGTTGAAAAAAAAAAACAAACCTTAAATGTGCAATTCTTAATCTTTTTTTGTGTGTGTGTGTGCGTGTGTCAAAACATTTTTAGCCTAAAACATAAAATAATAGTGTTTACTAACCTGCTGGAAGCGAGACACAGGATGGGTCAGCATTAGGTCCAGGGTGGCGTTGTATTCTACCAACGGATGGTGCTGATAGTGCCAAATGAGCTCCACAACTGAAGTGAACGTGAGGGGGTCCGAGAAGCCGTACTTCCCATCACGATGGTAAATCTTGATCAGCTTGTTGTGACCGTCTTTCCTGAGAGAGGTAAATGGCAAAGCACAAGATTTAGATTTATATGTAAAATCAAATATATTTGGCGGTAGCGGCAGGATTGCTCACCTTAATGTCAATGTAAAGTCGCCTTGCAGCTTCGTGGATGCGTCACGCACCAAAAAGGAGCCATCAGGTGTGTCTCGAAGCATCTCATTCACCTCATCCCTGAGGGAAAATCAGTCAGCCGTTAACAGATCTGGCATACCAGTTCATTGAACAAGCTAACAACACACGGTGTGAGTACATAATAATAGCGTATTTGATACAAGGACTGTTAAAATTAAGATACTTTACCTGGTTATGTCTCCCCAGTACCATTCAGCATCCTGCAGCGAATACACAGGTGGCGAAAGGCAGTTGTTGTTCATGGTGGAGGACACTGACTTTGTTGACCTGGGAGGAAGAGCTAAAGCAAAAGCGGAAGAGAAATAATTAGTTTCTTACAAAGAAACCTGACAGAAACTTTTGTGAGATCTCTGCTCTTAAGATATTAAAATATGACTTGTGCAGTGAAGGTGTGTTTTAAGGAAGTACAGTGTTCTTAATGTATAGCCCCCCCACCCCCCCCCCAACACACACACACACACACACACACACACACACACACTCAGACACTGTCGCACCCTTTCTTAATGGAGCCTGTCAAGATCTGAGGACAAGCCCAGGCACGTTTCCTCGAGATCTCGCTGGCCAAACCATTAAAAGATCTTAAGTGAGGTCAGCGCTAAAAAAGGAAATGTGGCAATTAAGCCTCATTTCTGAGTGCTGTCAGTCGACATGAAACATATTTTTAATCCAGAAATTTTTATATAAGCAATGCCAATTGCCTGCAAGTCTTACAAAGTCGATAAAAGTCCACCATCTGAAGTGTGCAGCAGCCTTAGGAACTGTCCTGAACTGCACGAAAGGTATTAAATAAGCCATCATTTATACTCTGAGCCTCTTGGTCCACCCCTCCCATTTCATAATGAGTGCACGCTTACAGATCCTCTTAAGTTTTCCGTCAACCTTAAAGGAATAAAATCTGCGAGTCTGGCCGAAAGATTAAGCGTTTTCCTAAAACGAAAACGGAGGGGAAACCGCATCAAGAGGAGGTGAAGGGCGATATATTTCACTGCAGGACAAAAGTGCCTTTCATGAGGCAGTTGGGGAGAATACAAGAGCACCCTCAGAGAGGAGAAAATGTGGGTTTCTCCCACCATCCGCTCTCCGCTTTTTCTGACCTTAAAATAAACAAAAGGCAGGTGCAGCAGCACAGTGGCAGGCACAAAACGAAAAGCTGCGGCTCCTGAACTCAGCAAAATTAAATCTGCACACCTTCCCCCCCTTGTCCGTCTCCTGCCAAGAAACTCCACTGGCTTCCAAAACCCACATGCACATACCAGTACAGACAAAAGCCACGTAATTTCAGTCGGGAATAATAAAAAAAATGTCAATGCAGTCACGCTGTAGCCTGGTTTGGCACTATTTCAACGCAGAAAAAACAAACAAAAAACATAAAAAGGTGATTCAAGTCTTTATAACAACGAGGAATTGTCTCTGGGACACACACAACAACCTACAGACCATAAGAACAATTTATATTGTTCTCAACATTTACTTTAAATTCATGCTCTGTGGTTGTCATTAATAATCATATTATAATCGATGCACGGTGCCTCACATTGTTCTGCAATTTCAATAAGCTACCGGCAAAATAATCTGAATATTTGAGCACAACAAAAGAGGGCTGAAATACCACAAGCGTTACAGTGTTAAGACAATGTAACCGCGCGGAGGTCAAATGACAAACGCACATAAGAAATGAACTGTTCGTGGGCTGCCAGAGTTTAGTCATGAGACGAGCTGTCTGGTCTGCTTGCCTCTAGCCTACTTTTCAGAGCTAGCACACAAATTAAGCACGGCTGGCTACGGAGGAGAACAAAGCAGTCGTTTCATGCGGCGCTCATTAACGCACGCTCAAATATGTTCCCTTCAAAATGCACGCTGCATAATGTCACACGTCTTCGGCAATGCTGCTGATTTACGGGGATGTGCAAAAGCGCCGTGCATTTCCGTGCGAATAAGTCATATGTGCTGGGACAAAAGAAAAGAGGCAAGCCACTGCGCCTGGTCCACCAAAAGGTATTACGTAATTGGCAAGTGAATTGCGCTATGCATGCCTGGGCAATGCAACTGGGGGAGCGCAGCAGCCAGGACCTGGCGATTATAACGTTTTACCAACACCTGCACATCATCTGAGTGGATGTCAGCTTTATTACAGACATTACACAAGAAGATGCCAGTAAATTAAGGAATGAGAAAACGAATAAAACGTTCTCCGACCCCCCGGCAGATCAGACAATGGCTGCCTTTAACCCTAACTTACCTGGTGGTGCTTGATCCATTTCAATGTAGAATAAGCCTTCGGGAGGATAAACCATTCCTGTTTCGAAAGAGTAGTCCAGGTTGCTGTTGTTGTCTTTGCACGTATTAAAAAAACGCACGTTTTCTCTGCCGCAAATGACCCTAATTTAGGTTACTTCAGTGCAATCGCAGACGCCACGTCCTACATAGATGTGGACAAAAACGAAACTCCTTCGATTCCGAGTGCATAAAATATTCCAAAATCCAGATGGTTTTTTTCACCATAGCCTGTCTAACTGGGTAGTTTTTTTAAACAGGGACAAAAATGTTCGGCCCATGTTTTCTCTGTCTGTCACGGAGCTCTACTTTACTTCATCTCGGAAGTGCTGAGCGTCTTTAAAGGGCTGTGCGTAACATCATCTTGGCGCGGTCCAACTCGCTGCCACAGTAGGGGGATTCTTTTTTCTGCGGGATTTATTGTCGTGTTAAACTCGCCCAGTCACGTTTCCGTCGCAACGTTCAATAAGATTAAACATTTTTGAGAAGAAAATGCAAAGGAATATTTCATTTGGTGAGCTCAACTCGCAGATACTTCGTGTATATCGCATTAATAACCTCTGAAGTGTAATGGTACATTCCAGACCGTTTCATTCAACTCTCCTCAAGCTGGACTGTAACAGCTGAAAAATTCCTTTCAGGGCATGAATGGAAAAGAACAACCTAGTCCATTAGCTCGAACGGTTAAATTAGAACGTGATATAACAAATACCTCATATTTTTAATGGTAATAGTTTAAATATACAAAAATTCAAGCATTTTCAGGCACTTTAGCTTGTGCCCTAATTAAATGGTGATTGAGAAGGTTGCAATGAAATGACATCATGTTGTAGGTTTCATGATAATTAAAGTGTCCTCTGCTTGGCATCCAGAGAACACCAGGCTTAAACCCTGTTGTCTGACAGGCGAATCTGTCGCCTGTCTAGCTGGCAAGTGTGTATAATATTCTTGTCGAGCTTGTCAAACACGTTCAGCAGCAAAGATGGCATCTTGACTGCCGTGACTCGTAATCATTGCCGCTCAAAGATAATCCTGTTGAAGACGTGAGAGGTAGTAGCAGGTGGGTTAACACTTGTACACATTAGCGACTTGAAAATGAGTGTTGATCAGAAAAAAAAAAAAGATGGGATGAGACATTCTGCTGTTATGCGTTCATGTTGGATGAATGCATGCATTGTTGGTCATTCATGACACAGAATGACACTGTGCCATAAATTTAAACAACCAGGGCCTTTCCACCAGCTGACATTACTGGCTGCAAGGAGAGTGAAACAAGGCCTGTATGGTCAGAGGTCTGTCTCTGTTGGTGTCCAGGCTTTTATGGCTGGTCCCCTTTTGACCCAGGACAGAGACTCAGGGAGGTACATGCCTCCAACATTCTTTTTTCCCATCAGTAAGACGATTCTTTCCTGTGTCCAGTCAGTGCCCATGAAACATCCAAACTAACTGCCACAGTGGAGCATATTATGGCAAGAGTGCTCACATGCATGCTGCACTCATAGACACACTTAAGGACACGTCACGTGTGTGCGTATATTTCTGGAAAACACGTACAGAGTTAATTAACATTTTTATGAGGAAACATGTAAGTGTCATTTGCATTTTGTATTCAAACGCTGTTACACTTGCCAAATGGCAGTTCTGGGACATTGGCAGGTTTCTTTTAAAAATTACATCCACCATTTGACAGGTATGTAATTGTGTGGGTGTATGTGCACATTGGGTGAATGTGGTCACATTTCTCTTCGTGGGTGCAATCTCTGACTGTTTGCTCGTGTGCTTTCCATGCGTTCCTACTTTAAGAAGCCTTGAAGCCTGTCACGGCATGTCACTTGGCTGCTGCCCAACTCTCCCTCCCCCCCTGGTGTCAGAGGACCACAAAGTTTGCCCCTTTAACTTCTGGGTCTGACCCCATGACACAATTCACTACCACCATCCCCTTGAGACGCAGCAGCATCGGGGGGCTCCAGTCTTGTCGGGGGGGGGGGGGGGGGGGGGGGG
>JAQLOL010000004.1:6978270-6992592 GCA_029783665.1 Naso thynnoides
GGTCATATGCAAACAAGGCAGATCCTAGGCTTCAACTTTTACACAGTGCAAAATGGTTTGCTTCATGTATTTAATCAGGTTCATGAAATCATAGGCATGAAATTTGCATGTTTATCCAGCACATGTTTAACAAAATCTCTCCAAAATATGTCTTGAACAGGACACACAAGCCTCAATAATTGAAATGTAATATTTTCCCTTTTTTTCCCCTTTGATGGTCATCATTGAATATGATGCTAAATTATTTAGAAGATTTCACCTCAGATAAAGCCATAACTCCCACAGCTTTTGTTCACTTGGTTCACAAGGTAGTTGAGAGTGTTCTTTGGAATTACCAGATCCTGGAAAATTCTTCAATTCATAAACTTTTTACAGTTTACACAACGTTTGCAACCTTTCCCCTTTACTTGTTTTGTTCAATGACTGATGAGCTTTGCACTACATTGCATTAATGTGTCCATCTATGTCTATATCGTACAATAACTGTGAAAGTCACGTGCCACTCAATTTAAGACTGATGCCTCATAGGCCAAGACCTCCCATCTTTATTAATATCGAGATTTGTATTAATAGTTCACCAGTTGCCCCTCCGATCACATTTCTGCTTGTAGCCAGATTTCTCACTAATTGCACCCATAGATAAATATTTTAGCATGCACACACACATCCACAATTAAAAAAAAAAAAGAAACTCTATACTCAGACTAACCGTTCAGCAAGTTGACATGGAATTATTCGGTGACTTTATTTATACTCGACACATTTACTTCATTTGTCAAGCTAGAATGCCAAACCCATGGGAAAAAAAATTAAAGGGCAGATACTCGTTTATTTTTTCTCCCTGTCTCACATTTGTGTCATTTTTCTCTTTCAATAACATTGTGAGATTGAGTGTTCACCTGTGGTGCACTACATGGCATACGTTTTAAATCAAGTAAATACCAAAGTACCAGATTTCTGTGGAAACAAACTGTAATCAGCTGCAGAAATTTAATGACTTTATATCATAGTACACATTCACAGTTACCAGTAATCTTCATGTGTAGCCAAAACATGTTGCTGCTCAAACTTCAAACAGAAATAATCTCCATAGAGCACTCTGGGACATACGTTTCATCACAGAACCAGTATAATGGTAACATTTAACACAATTTTATCCATGCTCTTGTGGCTTTGGAAACATCAGTACACGTTTTTCATGCAACTAACATTTAGAGCAAACTGACGGAACTTCACACTTAAGAAAGTAAGTAAAATACACTCTGAAATGATGAGACCTCAGCTTACAATCATACTTTGACATTATTCAAATTTTTCTGGAAGAGTAGCTGTTTGGTCTGCGCTCTCTGAGCTCCTTTCTAGATGTAAATTGAGTATCTTTGTGTCTTGAACACAAAGGTCAGACAAAAAGAGCAGTATGAAGGTGAACTGTGATGACCATTTGAAATATTTAACTTTTTGGGGGGACATTTTACTCTAAAATGAAAACAATTGTCCATTCAAACATTTCTATATGTTGTAGTTGTTTCCGTATAGCACTTCAGCTCTATATCCATTGTTACCCTATTTAATTTTTTTGTCAATGCCCCTTTAAAGGATTACATCATCCTCTTTGCTCTTTTTTTCCTTCGCCACATTTCTTAGTGTTCAGCCTTTTCTGCCCAGAGACAATTGGTTAATTCACCAGTGTATAACACTGCCACCTCCTGATCCACAACACCATCGCTGTCTGGAGAGTCGACACACCTTTCAGTGGCATGTTCAGTTTGTCAGGATATTTGACATCATTGGTCACATCTCTGCGCTCAGATCACAGTGCTCAGACAAACTGCGTCACTGCATTAACTCTAATTTCATTATCACGTGACGTGAAGCCCAAACTTTCATTCATTAGTGGTAAGAAAACTGCTTTATGTTAACCATCAATCCACTTTGAGCGCAGTGGGTGATTTCAGTGGGTCCTGCTGTGTGTTGATAGCACTGTTGTGCCATCTAGTGGCAGAGAGCAAGAGAAAAAAACAACTTACTTTTACCTCTAGTCCTATGTGTGAATGCATTATCCATAAATACTGTGACATTTTCAGCCAAAATGGTTACATCTTTGTCTAAGTGCAGTGCAAAAAGAAGGAGAAATATTGGGGTTTTTTGTCAATGTCACAGGAAGGATGTGCTGTTTCTGTAGCTCTTTGTGTTGCCTGCTCAGCTGACATCCACGAGTCTGTGGCTTTAAGAGACGGTCATAACATCTCTGCACAGCCTCCATGAACACTTAATGTCTCTTTGTTATCTGCCCTATAAAAACACAGGTGCTGGAGGGGAATATTTTCAGCACAGAGAGTTTTTGTTTGCAAAAACACATTTCCCGTGTCAGAAAAACTGTGGTTCCCTTTTCCTGTTTTTGCTCTTTTTCCTCACTTTTTGTCTCATTGTGCATGTTCATATATGTTCACATAATGTAGGCCTATTGATTTTGCCAAGCATAGTTTGAGCAATTAGACAGAAACGTGGGGAAGACTAGTGTGTTCATATTGACTTTTGATGTCTAAAGAGGGAAATGAAACAAATTGGGGAAATTAGGCTTTGATCATCATAAGTGACCCCTGAGGTCACAGTTTGTTTTTTGAATAATATTATTTGCTTGAGAGTGGTCAATAAGAATAGCTGTGATCTGTGCTTTTGTCTTGTTTTTAAAGATATCTTCATGAGCACTTCGCAAAAACTGAGGAGGGAGAAGCAGTTTCCAACCTTTGTCCATCAGAAACACCTGAAAGGCAAAAGTCTTGGAACCTGATGTAAACTGGTGAGTCTTCCTATACATACACACACACACACACACACACACACACACACATAAAGGAACATCCAATATTTCAAGAAAAAATTACAGCCAAAACACTTGCTGCATTTTTTTTTCTTCAAGCATTTCTTGCAAACTTAGTGTCACTTGGTTTACAGTTCAGGAGATTCTCTGTCACTTGAAATGCTTTTCTGTCATATGTAGGATCGAATTAAAGAGTTGCTCAATAAAATATAGTTGTATTTTTAAAAAAATCTTTAAATGTAGAATTGCTTTAATTTTCTCTGGCATCCGTCTTTTCAGCATAGCCTTATTACAGTCGCAATTTATTCATAAAGCAGCTGTTAATGTCCTTGGATCCTTGCTGAAACACTATGACAGCATTTCAGACTTCCCTCTGTTGATCCTCTCACTGAGTCAAACATGAGAGTTCAGGAAGGCTTTGGCCCTCTTTGCGGTAGCAGTAAAAACGCTTTGCTGACAGTTCTGTGACTTTAAATCCGTTTTTTGGACCCACAAATCCAAAGGCACCAAGCAGGCAAAGATCTCTGCCTTGCCAGAGCTCCCAAATTGTCCTGTTCTAAATGGTTACATAAAACAAAACAGATGTATGTTTTACTTTGTCCCATGTCATAATAATGTAGCAAAGTGAGAGTGCAATGCTGTTCTTGGTGGTGCTAAAAAAAAGAGTAATATTTCAGTGTGTTACTTGAATCTGCTTGATTTTGTAGAGAATTTTCTCGCAAGTGTTTAACACCACATTATCATCGAGTAATTTTACATGTGGTGCAGTCGGTGGCACAGGGCTAAACTGCTAACAGGCTCTGGCCAGTCGCAGTTTTGGAGACAGTGACTGAAGCCACGGCTGTAGCTCGTGTGATGCATCATTAACCTACAGACGGACGAGGGGTGCTGATAACTTTTTTTTTTTTTCTACAAGCTGTAAAATAATCATTATAGATGTTGTTAGAGCCTGAGCCTGAAATTCCTTTAAAAAACAAAAATGGCACTTGCTCGCCCAGATAAGAAGTTGTAGTTCTGAGCAGGCAGGCCAAAATTTACACAAATGATGTAAAATGCATCATTTGACACCATTTTTAAACATTTTGGCAAACTTTTGAAATCATACTTAATATTTGTTTGAAAGTGAGTCATTGAATTCCCCGCACAGCCAAACTTGCCACACCAAGCACTTCATCAAAAAAACTAGAAAATATTGAGGTCTTTTTCCAGCAGCCTGTTATTTCTAAATGATTACACAGACTTACTAAGAACAGCTTGTCTATGTAATTGTCAAACTGTTTGGTTGACTTGGCTGGATGTTAAGAGGCCAGATGAATAGTGAAGAAATTCAGTTCCTGAATACATCCTACTAGATAAAGCAAAAGGATTTTTGTGACATAAAGCCGTGATTTCCAACCTTTTTTCTATTGCTTGTCTTTCATTTAGCTACTGATGACTCCTGACATAGAGATGTTTTTTTATATATGTTTTATATTGCATTCAATGCATTACAACAGCATTACAAAATGGCTCATATTTAACCCAAATATGAAATGCAAGACCAGCAGGTTGTTGGTGTAAATCAAGCACTTTGGATGGGTTTTCAGCAGGTTGTTTTCCTCTAAATATGGCACAAGAGTTGGGTTTTCTTGATACTTCAGCAACTTTTTATGCAATTCTGTGTCTGCGTTATGCATTCAATAATTTTTAGCGGTAACATATACTTAAATGGCACACTAAATAATTGTTTTCTTGTCTCAGACACTTGGCCTCATTCATTAGCTCTTTGGTTGTTTAATTGTACTTTTCAAACATAGTTTGATGCTATGATAAATATACGTGGTCATGGGAATAATTTATGCCTCATACAGTAACTGCTTCAAGTTTATTTATATTTCTCTACAAAAGCAATGAGTCAGGAATCACTGAAATCATTAAAAGTTGTCTCTTGCTTGCGTTAGTCGCTATTATCTGTCAAGTTGACCAAGCCTCCCGTCCTCTGGTGGAAAATCTCCGGCTAGGAGAAAGAGAGGTTGCAAGGTTACAACAGCTCACCATGGCCGACAGCACCAACATGACTTGCAGTGCCACTGTCACTCTGTCATCCCCTGATGAGCTATGTTGCTTTTGAATCCACAGGATGGAGAACAAGGACACAAACAGTCTCTGATGCAAACATACCAAAGAGGCAGAAAACAAGATACAACGTGCACTTTTGTGGTTGTCTTGTCTTAAAAATACATACAGGGATGTATCATGTTTTTTGCGGGCCAGCTTTTATTAGCAGGACTGGTTTAAAATCTGTGTACAACTTCTTTTTTGAAATTACCTGCAAGTTGCAAACTATTCTCACGAGCTATGATAAGTAAGCTGCACTGAACCAAATAAGATATGTTATGGATTACAAGGTAGTGTATAAAAAAAATGCCAATATTATATCAAATGTATAATAGAATATGGAAAAACATGAGCAAAAAAATTGTGCCCACACACTAAAAATATTTAGCGGGATTGTTGGATTTTGCAATATTGTACAAAAGCTGAGAGCTGCCATGGTTGCTGCTATCTTTTTTCATTCTGTTATCTCAAGATCATGAAAAAAATAATTTAGAGATAACATTTAGATCAGCACTCACTTAAGGAGATGATTATTCTGGCTGAAGCTTTACAGAAATTTTATCAAAATTGCAGTATGACCTAATGCAATTTTTGAATCACAGGTACAATATTTTTTATAGGTGCAAAGTTTGTCAAAATACTTTTTATTTCAGATATTGCAGTGCGGCAAATTTGTCCTGGCCTACACATCATATTTTACAGAATTAAGAAAACATCTTTGTTTGGCACAGATCTCTGCAAAAATCACGCCATAATCATTTACATATTTTTATCAGTGAAAAAGAGAACAATAATCAAAAAATGACTACTCCCTCTCATATTGCAATCGCAATATCAGTGCAAATGATCCTAATTACATATTTTCTCAAAATCGTGCAGCCCTAGTAGCGACCATGCCTGCCCTCATCTTCTGTAATATTAAATTAAAATCTGTGATGCTAATATTGAAAAAGTTTTTGAGATAAAATTCCTCGGGGTTGTGATTGATCAAAAACTATCACGGAAACAACATATTGACTATATTGAAGGGAAATTCTCAAAATAAGTAGCAATCCTAGGGAGGAATGTATTAAAATATAAGGCCTTACATTTAATTTATTTCTCACTTATTTAACCTTACATGTCTTACTGTGTGGAACTGTGGGGATCAACCTTCAAAACAACTATAAATTCAACAGTTGTTCCATAGAAACGAGCCATGCGTATCATTAATAAAACCGATTCTTATGCTCACACAAATCCACTGTTTCTAAATTCTCATGTGATGAAATTTAATGACTTGTTTTATTATGAAATAATGCAAATAATGTTTAAAGCAAAATCAATGCCACTCCCAGAATGGTCAAAGATTCTTTTCGACACTGGAGAACAAGTATAAACTGAGAGGTGTTTGTAAGTTTACTGTACAGAAAGCTAAAAAGGGTTTTAAAAGGAGGTGTATTTCTATTATTGTAGTTAAATTATAGAATGATGTGAATATGAATTTTAAAATGTGCAATTCATTCTTGGTTTTCAAAATGTTTTTTTTAAAACTATTTAAGTGTGAGTAAATTTTTGTTGTTGTGTTTCTTTCACACTGAAGGCTAGCTTAAATTGATGAGTATGCAGGTTAGGCATACATAAGCATTTTGCTTCTGCCTAAGCCTGTTCAGTCACTACATTATACAAAGACTGTTGTTTTTGTTAAATACTGACTAAACTGTTTGTGTTTATTGTATTATGTATGATGACTGAATAAAATATTACCACTACTACTACTAAGAGGAATTAATGAATATCAATCTCTGCAAAGTCTGATGTTTCTTTGTAAACAGTAGCTATACTTTTCAATTTCTGTCTAATGTGATGATAATGATGATAAAGATAACTAATGTTTCGAACGACTGCTATAAAATAGAGCACAAGTGAGCTTTTTAATAACATCTTTCACTAGGTGGCGGTGTTGAGTCACACAGAATGGCAGGATTTGCAGTGCACTGAAGTAGCTCTGCCACTATTTCCTGTGAAGGCCATCATTTCATATATTGTTTTTATTATTGTATTGAATTTCATCTATACAGTCTGGATGTAATACTGCTTGGTCCGTATGTGTAAGAGCAGAAGACAATCTTATTGACCCTGAGGCATTTCTCATTGACCCCTGTGTATCTTACATGCAGTACACCGATAGTTACAATAAGTTGTTGTTCTCCCTCAGCTCACAGCTCTTCATACGTGTGTTTTGCTCTGTCCAGCTCTCCTTTGCTAATCCCTGTGACCTCTGACCCCTTCTGGATGACATCTTATGTAAGGAGCTGGTTAAAGAAAGCACACGGGAGCAGCTCGTCCACTCTGCTGTGCCAGGTTAGTTAAGCTCATTAACAGTTACTCTGGGATGCCTGAGCTAACAGCAGCTACAAATAAACACCTGTAGTGTGAACCAAAAATGTGATGACACTAGATAAAGCTGTTGGTTTGCTTTCTGTTTTCTAAACACTCCTAGTTTCCTTGTTTGGAACATATTTAATTTGCAACTTAAAGTTACCATAAAATAAAAAAGGTTTGCGTGTCTTTGGCTGACATTTTCTGATTTCACCCACTCTCCTGACGAACAATAATCTCTTAACATGTAAGAATAGAAACAGCAGAGGGAGAGAAACATTCTGTGTAATGGCCAATTTGCATCAGGGTTTTTTTTTTGTGTATGTTCGTCTTTTAAATATTACATGACCTCCGCAGCAAAAGCCTCTCTACCTGCAACACACATACATGCTCACACACCACAACACTACCCCCAGCTGTCCTTTTCCCATCAGTGAGGGTGAGTCACTCTGCTCTCCTCGTCCAATTTGCAGCCATTAAAACAGCTGAATAATCATACTGCTGCTTTCATGAAAACATCTCAGTTTTTTCCACCAAAGTGTAACGCTGGCATTATAGTACGAGGAATAGTTTGTCCTTTGCCCCTCTTTTGTGCTGCCAGGCTAAAATGTGAGGCCCCTCCTCCCAGTGAGCATGTGTTATGATTACAGCTGTCAGTGTGTACTCTGCGGTGGTAGACACACTGCTGTCCTCCAGTGTGACACATTTTTAACAATAGAAAACCATCCGTAGCTTGCAGTTGTGCAGAGATGACATTTAGCATTTGCCAGTTTTGTCTTACTGCTTCTTGAGAAAAACAAGCCACACCCGTCTTCAGTTTTAAATCAATCTTTGCAAAACTGGACAAATCATCGTCTTTCGACATTTCGTGTTCTTTGGTTGTGTGCAGCTTTTGCAGGGCAGACCGCATTACTGCATTACTCCGACCATCAGCTAAAGAACATGTCTCTTTCCTGGACCTCTTGGACTGGTTTTCCACATATTTAGCCAAAACAAAACTTCACATTTCCACAGGGGATTCTTGCCAGTCCTCATCATCTTCCACATCCTGCAGGCTACCCTAAGGCTCGACTGTCTGTCCAATCCTGTCCTCAATCCATTTTTCCCATTCGGCCTTCCAGATATGCAGCGTCTCTTTTCACTATCATGTTGTTGACATTTGATTAAATCGCTCTTAAAACCCCATGAAAATCTTGATTTTTTTCAAATTTCTCATATTCCTGTACAACATCTGTAATGCCTTAATAACTTATAGCCAAACTTATTGCCACGTATTAAGAGTTTAACAATAAAACCCCCCTTTTTTTTTTAGGATGATGTGATTCAGATCAGATCGACAGTGACCTACAACATATGCAACAACACCACAACGCTCATAACATTTTAATTCAATTAACAATGCCGCAATTAATTGGTAGCAATGATTGCTGCCTTTTTGGCATATGGCATCCATCTGTTGATCAGAGGAAGAGTATGAAACCACTGGCAGGAGAGTCTGTGCTTGCGGAGGGACAAGCTATAAAAACATTGTTAAGTGCCACTGTTAGTTGTCCAAAACTCCTAAGGGTACCATAAAAATGTGGACACTTTCCTCCCTTAGGTTGAACCGTAGTAAAAATATTAATTAAGCATTGAAATGTGTTGAACATGCCTTCATTTGGCTCCAAACAAGTAAGAAGTTTTGTATTTTTTATTTATTTATTTTTTTACCTGGAGTTAATTATCCATACCCAAACGAGTTATTAGTTTTATTTTTTCATTTAAATCCATGATCTTATTCTCTTTTCAGCCTCTAGAACACTGCAGAAAGACCTCTAACAAGACAAGAGAAAAAAGGACAGTATTCCCCCAATTATCTCCTCCCCTCACTGGTCACTTTTTAGAGGCAGAGTGTTTGTATGAAAAGCACTGCGAGCTCTCGTCCTTGCATACAGTTTATAATGCTGAAGTCCTTCCCCAAGAAACCTGAGGCCCTTTTTATCGTGGCTTTTATCTGTCGCTCATTCAAGGACAAAATCATACAATCCTTCTCTTAGATTATTTATTTATTCAGTCTATTCAAGATTTAAACAAAGGAGTCTTTTTTCTTACTGGCCTTTTAACTGTGCCTGACCTCTTACTTTAATCCTGTGTTTGTCTGTGGGTGATGGATGCGTTTGTCCCATTTTTTGGAGTCTGTGTTTTATGTTGGGGCTCAGTTCTACTAAAATTAGAAACAGAAATTGAATGACATTTCAATAACAGTCATACAAGTTGAACGGTCTAAGATTCTTTAATAAAGAGCAACTGAAAGTGAGGATTTAGATGACTCAGATTTGAATTTTAAAAAAGATTTTGCCAACTAATGAATTAAATTATGAGACCTTGTATAATATGAATGCAGTTGGCTGTAGTGTGTCTGCTCGAGGCAAGTCGAGAGGTGCTAAGGCATCAGGGGACAGCAGCCATGTGACCATGGTTGCAGGGATTGGTTTAGTGCAGATGTGACATCAGCAAGCCTCCCACTCCCTCCCTCCTCTCTTCTCTCTCCAAGTCTTTCTCAGCCTCTCTCTGCCTCTCTCTCTCTGTACCGCTCTGCTTTTTTTCTCCTTTGCCTTTCCTCAGCATCCCCCCTTACAGAGATGGCGTGTGTTGGTGCTGCTCAGGCATCCGGGGCCTAACAAGCACACAGAGAGGACCCCCATCCCCCGATTTGCTTCATTTTACTCGGGTGTCTCTTCTCACTGTGTCCTCTACCGCTGCAGTTGCCTCTAAGCTCTTCCCCCACCCCATCTCCCTGTGCGGGTGTCTGGGAGTTGGGCCCTTGGGGGTGGAGGGAATCAACATCGTGCTTTGCTGGGGAGCTGTGAATTAGCTATGCCCTGCCCAGGCATCCTTTGACCGGCTGGATTTGTCCATTTCTGTCCGCCTGCCCACCAGAGGACAACATAGGATGAAAATCTGCAATCATGATGCAAGGTAAATTATCTGTGCACCCCTTCCCCTCCTTTATTTTCCGTGTGTTCTCTCCCCTGCGTCCTCCTCCTGCCCTCTTGTGTCCTGCTGGGCCATTAAAGCAAGTGGATCCAGTGATGTGATCTGTCGTACCGGAAGGACCTTTGAGCTGAACTGAGCTACAAGCCTGATTACTGTGACAATGTAGCCGCGTTGTGAGTTTGCAACGTAGTTTGTCACAGATTTAGATGCATGTTAGATGAAAGCGAAGGTGTGTGTGATGAGGATTTGTAAAGGAACTGATGAAGCCCACGGCAGTGTAGTACTGCACTTACTCATGTCCTGATGTTTGTGTGTGTTTACACATGTGCCTGTGCATGGCTCTGTGCAGATTATAGCTCTGTTTTTAGATGTACACACAGTCGATGTCACATAAGGAGAGTTTGAGGAGCGATCCGAGCAGTCCAGGAAGCTGCACTTATTCATGCCTCCACTGCTGTTGCTAGCAGTGCATAATATAATATCAAAGCAGTAGAAAAAAGATATTTAAAACGTACTTTACTTGCTGCCTGTGTTGTTTTAGATGAAGTAAAGGATGCTGTACTGACGGTTACAGTGGTGGAATGAGATAAAGAACATTCTAAACTATGACAGCACAGCAGAACCATAGATCTAACCCTGCATGACAGATTCTGGGCCTTTACCATCCATTAATGCCAACGTGGTAATGGAAGGTGGCTATAATTAGCAAAAGGCCTGCAGTCAGCCTGCCATGGTACTGTAGTCGGTTCACAAGCTAGACAACGACAACAACACAGATGTCACATTCTTACCATAGCCTTTGTTAAAGCCATGTTTGAGTCCAAGTAAGGCTTCAGTAAATGTGCTCCAAAAAAAAACCTCCTCATTGATCTCTTTAACAGAATAAGTTGCAATAAAACATGAATTACATTATCTTACATTACTTAGACAACCTCTGTCAGTAAGTGTCAAATGTGTCTAAATGACATTTTGAACTTTGAGGTTATGCTGGTGTGCCAGATTTATAACTGTGATTTGACTTCAAGGCCCATACCCTTGTTTTTGAATGTTTTAGCTTTTTAATTAAAGAAATATACTTTACATGAAAGCTGACTGTTAGTCACAGTGTAGCATTAATGACAGGTGCTCCCTTTCGTCATGCAGCCTTCAATCAACTTACAAAGGCATTAAAACCTTTTTCAGGTAGATGATCTGTTGCAGGAAACATTTAAAAAGATTAAAGGATGTCCATTTCGTCATCCAGCCACAGAGCTATATGGAAGTATTAATCAGTAAGTAGTGGCTATATACTATTTGTTTTCTTTGCCAGCCAGAAAAGACAAGGTTTAGTTGACAGATGCCTGTTGTGAGCTTAAACTAGAGCTTTAAGAAAATATCTAATTGCGATTATTTGCACTGACATTGCGATCGCAATGTAATTTTCTACTAGAGGAAATTATCTTTTTAACATCATTATTGTCTTGGTCACTGATAAAAATATTAAAATGATTATGGTGGGATTTTTGCAGGTATCTCTACCAAACAAAGATGTTTTCTTAAGTCTGTAGAACATGATGTCTGCGCCAGGACAATTTTATAGCACCACAATATTTAAATTAGTTGGTATTTTGACAAACTTTTCACTTGTAACAAATACTGAGCCTCACTGCTGTTTATTAATTACAGAAGGTCATATTGCAATTTTGATTAAATTCCAGTTAATTGTGCAGCTAGTTAAAACCATGTTAAAGTTCTTATATACAGAATAAAGGTGAAAACAACAACACAGGTACTCTCATTTGTCGTTGTACCTTTAAACACGGAGTTGAAGTGTTGTGCAAGGAGAGTGCATCAATGCCAACCAAATATGTCCTGGCAATTTTAAAAAATAGTTGGCTGTTGTGTGGTAAAGAATGAAAAGAGTACATATTTTTCACTCTTGCACTTTTACAGGTCATCTGCTTGTCTTCTCATTGTTTTGTTCAGATAAATATTTGAGGCTCCATCATCAGAGATTTGAGATTCAACTGCCTGACAAGAGTGACCTCTTAATGAGCTGTTTTTTGCGAAAAATAAACTCAGAGGATAAACAGTTAAATGTTGAACTTGAAGCTTTAATTTGGACCTAAAAGTTGCTGCTCTAAAATCACAACCTTGCCAGTTCATCTTTGACTGTTGACCTCTGATGCATGTTGTGCCTCTCTCACGTCTCTCACCTCATTCAGTTCCAAGGAATGAATCCTAGGAAGTCTATCAAGTGAGTTAGCATTGTTGCATTTCTGGTTCCATTGTAATAAAGTCAATGGGTTTTTTTGGTTAGATGTCTCAAATAAGTTCTTTGGTTGACACAAGTTTAAGAGACTTTCCTGTTCCATTCTACAAAAATAAATACATCAGTAAACACTTCATGCATGATTTTTGACACTTTTAGCAATCTTAGAAAAGGCGTTTGCTAACAAGTGGCTAACTGAGACTAAAGAGGTTGTCGGGCACGTTAAATATAATCCTGCCGAGCGCTGTAACTAAAATACTCACTACTCTGCTACTGCAGACTTGTTGGTTTTATATTCGCGCTCTGACAAATAGTTGTAATTCAAACTTTCCAACCTGTGCACTTATCAAGTTATAATGTGTGTACAGTATAGTATAGTAGGAAACTTAGGGGTGATAAAATTGAAGCCGTCCAACAGTGCTGCAGTTCGTGTATATCCGAACAATAACTTTTTCATACATTAACAGTTTAACCGTGATTATAGTCTTGTTTATTTGTCAAAAATTTCTTCTCCAGAATGTATTATCAGAAACTT
Source organism: Naso thynnoides (assembly GCA_029783665.1). Taxonomy (NCBI): domain Eukaryota; kingdom Metazoa; phylum Chordata; class Actinopteri; order Acanthuriformes; family Acanthuridae; genus Naso; species Naso thynnoides. The sequence goes on from JAQLOL010000004.1 coordinate 6,991,312, forward strand.
TGGTTTGCCACAGAGCTCATTTCATTTCAGTAATCCAAAATCCAAAAGAAAACTTGTCAATAGAACCAAAAATATGTCATCCCTACAGTACTCAATTCATAAGTCAAGGTTCATTTCCAACATTTCTGCTGGTGCTTGCAGTCACATCTGGTAGCCTTCGTCTGCAGATGCACTGTGCTCTGTTGTAAGGCCATCCACCAATGAAGGCCATATAACTGAAAGCAGTCTTTCAAGTGGACTTTGATAAGACGTTTTTCTCAAAGGACACAATTGTATTACATTTTTTGTGGAACTGATATGTGCAAGGTTGCTGAGAAACCAACATGTAGTTTGAAGTCAGTGATCAGGCCTAACTTTTTTATTTTAATTTTAAGTTAATTATATTTTAAATACTCCTGTTCCATGACCAGATCTCATGTCTCAGAGGTTCAAGATAAAGTAAAGACTGTAAGTAAAGGTAACCTCTGACCTGATGGAGATCAATGAGTGTGTTAGAAATTTGAGAATTAGTCTGAACAACTAATATTACCGTCATTTGCTTTTACATTTCTCTAAAAGCATTAGAACATGCATTTCAAGCAATATTCTAAAAGTAGGTTGATGCTTAAAGATACTGTAAGTAATTTAGACTTTGTTACTGTAAGTGTGAAATAGCTCCACATTCTGACAGCCATCACTGATGATAGAGTTTGGTCAGTAACGTGGGTCTCAAAGTCTTTCTGCTTTGAAATACATCTCTGGAATCCTCCCTCCTGATTGGACGAGATTGGAACTGGGATACCAGAAATTGTCTTTTCTGTGTATGGCTGAGCGGAGGACCCATGTTACTGACAAAACACTTGATGTGGGTGATGTCTGTCTGAGTGTAGAGCTGTTTAACACTTATCAAAAAAAAATTATGGAAAAAAGAAAAATTTAAACCCCACTTACAGCACCATTAAGTATGATGGTGGGAATGTAAGTGTAAGTATGGCACCTTTAACTAGCAGGGTAAAACCTGAGAGTAACGCTTAAAGCATGCATCTGTAATGCATTATGAACATACTTATGATGTGTTTAGGGAAGCACCGATCCGATATTTGGATCGGATATCGGCTCCGATATCGACTAATTAGCTGGATCCGATATCTGATGAATGACGCCGATCCAGCCTTTCGATCCAGTCTTTTTTTCTTTTAATTAATATCATACACAGCAACACAGTGATTCTATTCGCTTCAATTCTATGTCTGCAGCGCCGCTTTTTGCTGTGTGCTAATGTACAATTTGTTATTTGTTAAT
>JAQLOL010000004.1:6995601-7014570 GCA_029783665.1 Naso thynnoides
GATTCTGGAATTCAAGAAGGTGAAGTTCTTCATCTGAGTCGCTTCAATAGTGCAAAAAAGACAAAGACAGAAGTACAGTTTGAAATGTAAATGACTGTGGCTGCTTATCAAACCTAAATACTCTTAACACTGTTGACCTTATTTGGTCTCTTGCATCAAGTCTCAAAAAAGTACTGAAATTGGCATTGAATGTTGAAATATGTTAGCTTTTTAAAAAATTTTTTAAAACTTATTCTGTGATGAGATTGTTCTGATTTGAATCACAATTTTCCAAGTGTAATTTTAGTCAGGAAAAACTGATCAAAGTGTTAGTAGTGTTGGAATTAGTAGCAAAACTCAGACATTGTACTGGCACAAGTACTGAATAATTTCAAGCAATAATCTGCCCTTGTTTGGAATGACGACCACTGATCAAATTTTAATTGCCTCTCATAATGCAATTTTTTGTCACGTTGAACAGGAGTTCACCTGACAAAGAAGGAGGTGGAAGCAGAAAGAAAGGAAGTGTAAGTAAATTTTAAAATTTAGAGCAACTTAAGAGCGAGCTTTTTTTTTGTAGTTTTGGCCATCAGTTCTTTGTTTGATCATTTTGTAATCACCCGAGTAGCTGCTGAGATCTGGAAATGTGCAAATGTCACTAAAACTTTAAACCGCTTTATTTGAGGGTAAAAAATAAACATCAGCCCACCTAAAATTACAGTAATAATCAGTAAGTTTTTTTTCTTTTTTAACATATTTTTTTCCAAAATGTTTGCAAAACATGGGCTTCTCAGCAAAACCATCTGTTCATCTAACCAAAGTCATAATTCTTTATTTTTTAGTAATTTCTTGCCACAATTCACTCTGTGTTTGCTACAGTTTTACTGACAGGAATTAAAACCAAAACTAGAGAATTACAAATCAAAAAGTCTGCTATTTGTTGCACATTTATTTATGAAAAAAAACTTGACTGCACTGTATGGAGTTCTCCTTTCATTATTCTGTCTTTTCTCCACTTTGGTGCTAGAAAAAGGCCAATGGAGCACCGAATGGTTTCTATGGGGAGATTGACTGGGACAGATACGTAAGTATGCGCCTGTTTTACTTACTTCCTTTGTTTTTTATCAAGCTGCGACTTTGCAGCTTTGGTGTGAAATAGTTGCGCTATGTGGTAGCAACCGGTGTCATGTAATGCTGGGTTCAAAATAACTGAATAAATGCTGTGAATAATTGGTGAGTGAGCGGGAGCTTTAGCCAGGAAGCTGGCCGTCTCAGCCAAGCCATCTGTGAAATCTGATTCACATTTGTATGCAGAGCTGTTCACAGGGAGGATGAAGTGTAGTGATGCCTCTGTTGCAACGTGTGATGGACTTAAAATGACTGTCACCTCTCTCCTTTCTCTTTTCCAGGCCTCTCCGGACGTGGATGAGGAGGGCTTCAGTCTACGGCCCGGTGACGAGGGTGATGATATCCTTTTAGTGAAGAGTCTTGGGACTTTTCTCCAGCAAAACTATTGACCTGTTTGGCTGAGTGACTCATTGGATGAATGCTCCTCAGCATTAAATAGGACCAATCAATAGTCCCTCCCTCTCTTGCCACATCACATGTTCACGTCCCTGCAGGGCAAAACAAAAAAGGCAGGCTGGTTTTCCAGTTGTCACAAAGCCACGACTCTCATTACCATCATTACAACTGACCCCAGTTCACTGGTATTTTAACTTGTTGCTCCCGCAGGTGTCAGCAGCTATATGTTTGAAATGGATTCACAGAGAGCTGGTTGTATGGAGACTTCCCCCAGGGAGGATTGTGGAGCTGAGACAGAGCAGGAGTGTCTGTTACAGCAGGTGTAATACGGTTCGCTTGAGCAGGGTGGACAGAGTGAACGTCTCACTCCTCTGCTGCAGTCACAGGTGGAAGAAGTAAAGGAAATACCACAGAGTGGTTTAACTCTGTTAAAAGTCCTACATTCCAATTTTTACTTGTGTACAAAAGTGTTGGAATCAAAATTAACTTAAAACACCAAAAGTACACGTACTCTCAGAGAGGGAACCATTAAAGAATAATGTATTCTATTATTAAAGCTGAGGTAGGCAACATCTGGAAATCAGGCTAGCTGTAGCCAGTGTTGGGAAGTGGTTTCACTACAAGTAGCAACGTTACTAACTTAACTTCATTTCTCAGTAGTGTGGTGGTAACATAACTACTTTCTGAGTCAAATAGCTTTATAGAAGCGAAGTTGATTCATTGAAGAAGTAGCGCAATAGCATCCACTAAGGCTCCAAGCCATTTTCCCAGCAAGAGCTTATTTTCTCATAGCTAAGATTGCCACATTTCTTTGTGAATAGCTCAAAAGTTGTGAGGCGTTTTTTTGATGTAGAGTAACTGGTAGCTTAGCTCACTACATTTTCCAAGTAGCTTGCCCAACACTGGCTGTAGCATGAGACTTCTTAGGAAGCAATTCTGCAGCACTCTCCCCTCACTGTTTTTGCTCCAGCTTGTGTTTATGTCACCTGTTGTTGCTCTGTCTTTTTAAGGCTAGTTTACCTCAAAGATGCACAACGAGACAAAGCAGTTGTAGGGAAAGTTGCAGCAGCCTAAACTGCTCCGTCTCAGCTAGACTCAAGCCAGCTGACGGTGTGGCCTGCAACTCAGCTTAGCTTAAGTCACCAGAGGCCAGTTTTAGAACTTAAGGTATGTCACTTGTTTTAACAGCCAGTCAGCTCAAGCAGCTAATAGAAACACCCAACACACGGACTTGTGAGGAAAGACTTGAGACTTACTTGAGACTTGCAAAACAATGACTGTATTCTACCTCTGACAATGTATATATTAGGCAAAATATGTTCTGGAGAGGATTGATGGTCTCCTTTTTTTACGTTATGTATCAAACTTTTTGTCTGTACTTTGTCCTTGACGCACATTCACCCGCTTCCAAAGGAAAGCAGTTTTTCTCCTCCAGCGACTCTGAGGATGATGAGGACAGCAAGAAAAAATTCAAGATCAAAATCAAGCCGCTGGTGTCTGACAGTGCCAAGTGTGTCCCACCGTCTATGGATGAGCTTAAGGCCTCAGTTGGAGGCCTGGCTCTCTCTCCTTCTCTGGTGAGAGCTGCTGATCAGTACTTTTGCTCCGTTACAAAGCAGTGAAGGCCACAAATCACACAAACAATACAGTTTACCTATTGTAAAAGCTGCACTCTCTGTCTCACACCTTCTCTCCTTTTGTCTTCTTTTCTCATCTATCTGCCATCATCTTGTAGAGGAGAAGTCCGGTAAGCCTGTCATTCATTTTTACATCTGTATTACCGCGAACAGTGATCGCATGGCACAAATTAGTTTGTAAATGCTGATCACTTCCTGTTAAAGTTCACTTACAAACTACATTTCTGGCTTCTCCCTTTTTTTTCTGCATGTTTCTGTCTCACCCTCAGTGTTGGTGTCCTTTCTGAACCTTAAGAGACCTCACTTCTTTTTGTTGACTTTTTTTCTGTTTAGTTACAGCTTTACTTGAACCAGTCTGGCAAAGCTTCTGTGTTACATAATGCACAGTAAACATAACACACACACAAACCTATTGGTTTGGTCTGCTGAGCGACCTGCTACATTTAGTATCCAACTCTGTGCGTGTTGGTTGTGGCGTAGGTGATGTTCATATTGTCCTCATAGTCTTGAGGGTGTTATGGCTCATGTTGCATTGTTAAGGCTTTGCGGTGCAAGTAAAGAGGTGCGGTGTGTGCAGTTTTTAGTTGGTGTCCATTTGACTGATTTGTCACTCACTCTCTGACCCAGGTCTGTTCTCTCTTCCTTTTTGCTGGTCTCAGAGACGCAGCCCGGTGAGTTTCTCACACCATCTGCTGGCTGCTTCAAAGCCATCAGCCTAAAACACAGCTTTGTAATCTCTGCATCATTTTCAAATGCAGTGCAGAAAGTTAAAGGGATAGTCAGTAAAATCATAATTTTTAAATTTCCAATTTTCTTGAAACAAGTGAAAAATATGGCGTTTATGCATTTCTACTGCAAATCAACTTGTGTAAATACATCAAATAAATGTGATGATATGTTTGAAGTGATTTCTCATCAAGAAATTTGTTTATATTTTGGGAATTATTGGAGTTTCTCCTAATCATGCTGCTTTCTTGCTTGTTTTAAGAAAACAATATTTTGAAATTGATTAAAATGACAGAAAAATGTGTTTGTGTTTTACACTTTCACGGTAGATTTTATTGTAATAATTCTCATTTCCTGTTTTGTTTGAACTTTTCTTTTACAGGGGCAGATAAAAAGGAATTTGTCCTGTAAGTACACCTTGTTGGATACAAATCTTTAAATGTATCCTCTATTCTTGTACACAGTCGTGCTTTTAAATGCTAACATAATTTTGGCAAAGCCAATATGCTAATTCTTTGCTGATGCTTAATGTTCCAGTTTAGCCTGTCAGCATGCTAATATTTGAAATAGCAAGACCAAAGTATAGAAAAATTGAAATTTTGACCTGATGATGACTGTTGATAAAAAAATGAAGGGCAAACCAAAGTGATTGCAGTTGTTTAAACATTTCACTCTGGACCAAAGTTTTGGATAAACAACAAACTGACATTGCTATTCTTAGAACCAAACTGATGAAGAGGCTGAGAATCAGCTTTCAGGGACAGAATTTTGTTTAAACACATATGGAACAGTGCAACAGTTGAGTTTTTGTTATGTTTTTCACAGGTGAAGAGATTGCTCGACCCAGACGCTCCACCCCTACACCAAGTCCTGCCCCTGAGACACCAAGGTCTGTCAGTGTTTTAGTAATACTGATCATTGACTGAGCTGAACACCCCTCCTATTCACTCTGTATATTTTTGGCACTGCTACAGATGTGCATTAAAAAACAGTGAATCAGGATTAGTAAAAAAAAAACAACAAAGAATTTATTTTTGATTGTTGTATTTCTCTTGCAGTGACAAGCTGTTGCAGAACATTCCTGCCTTTTTTGGGCTGCCTTCAGAGACCAAATATGCCAGATATGATGGTCTGTCCCCTGTTGATAGGACATGACATGAATTCATAGGGAGCATGCAATGCAGCAGGTGCAGTTCACAGAAGTGACATTTATCATTTCTTTGTCATCACAGTGGTCCCTACGGAAGCATGGGGGGACTCGAGACAGCACTCAGAATCACCACTGAGCAGAAGTTTCCCAACAGGAGGTGAGCTGGTACCAACGAACGTCACTGTAGTTTTTGCTCTAGGATTAACATCACTGTATATTAGATATATTAGAATCCATAGAGCTCAACTGGCCTCAACTGTCATACTTGTTGCAGCTCCTCCTCCACTTCCTCCCAAAAACATTCCATCAAGAAATCATTATGGCTATCCCTCGGACTCTGCTGGTAAATTTAGCTTCAGAAACAGTAGTTTTCTTTTAATCACAAAGTTAATACTTGTGACAGCTTTGATTTAAATGTATCTTTACATTCTTTGCAGCTGATCTACCCAATGGAAGGGCAGCTCGCAGCTCTGCCCCCATCTACCTGAATGTCCTGTCTCCCGCCTCTTACCGAGGCTCCCCTGCCCCTGACCTGGACGACGTGTTCGGCCCCATGGACAGCCCCCACACTATTGAGGATACAGTGTCTCCCAGATGGGTTACTTTCACTGAGGACAGACCCCCGCCACCTGATGAACCTGCTCCCCCTCCTCCACCAGACTCTCCTCCTCCAGACACGCCTTCGTCCACCCCCTCCACTCCCTGTCTCTCCCCAGGACCCCCGCCAAACGAGCCCCCCCCATCACCTCCACCATTTTCTCCTGGGTCTCCTCCACCTTTCACGCCTCCAGACTCACCCCCTTCCATCATGCTCGGACCGCCTCCCCCAGATGAACCAGCCCCTCCCCTGCCTCCCGACTTCTCCCCCTCTAATTCGCCTCCCATATGCCTTGATGATGATGCGATCGATGAGGAGGTGCTGCAGTTTGCAGAGTTTTCTTCGTCCCCAGTGCCCATCAGCCCCGTGCCTCCTCTGCCAGCAGAACGGAGATCTCCGCGGACAGGGGTTAGATCCCCTCTGGTCCTGGGGGGTGTGGGAGGAAAGAGGACTCCAGAAGCAGTTTACCTTAGAGATGATATTACAGACTTTGTGGGTTCACCCAGAGAGCTGACACCAAGTTTTAGGGGCTCACCGCCTCCTCTCCCTCCGACCACGTACAGGTCTATTATGTCTTCCCCAGGGCCCTACTCAGGCAGCAGTAAGTACTCTGGTCTCTTTCTTATTGATTACGAAAGCCATACAGTGATCCTTACGCTGCTAGGCAGTCATTTGGGGGAGAAAACCTCCATCATTGACCCATATCAGTTATTTATTCCTTCATACCTTCCAAACACCAAACATTTCTGTCTATACATGGTAGGTGAAGTAAATTGTAAAAAAAATTAAAAGAGCTGAGCTGCTGGTGAAAGAAGTCACTGCAGCATGTGTAACTTTGTTCAGCTTTCAGTAGTGTGTGTCATATGTTATCAGCAGATTTGAACAAGTCTTGCAGGAGTATCAACTAGTCCTGTTGCGTTCATCCCATCACTCACAGTACCAGTCTTTCTGAGCTCAGCTCACTGCTCCACCAGTTGAGACTGACCTTCTGTGGCACATGCTGTGCACTACATACATCACCTCAATACAGTGTCTTCGTGTCAGTTTAACACCCATAGAAAGATGAACATCTGTATGTCTGAACCTATTAAAACATACCCTTGTATACTTTATTACTATGATACCATCCAAGCCTACTACAGTCTTAACAGAAACTAAGCCCAACTATTACAAAAAGTGGAAAGGTATTGATTGACCCTCTGCCATACCTACATAAATAAACATGTTAGTATAGGTCTCTCACTGCCATCTAGTGGTATAGCTGCAAAATCACAGGCTCTGAAATCAAAATCCTCTAAATTATATCAGTCAAAATACCTTTTTAATGTCTTGTCAGTTAAATATCAGAAAAGATGCCAAATATTATGCCTAATATAACAGTATAACTGACATGATGTTGATGTTGCATATTACGCATTGACATTGAATAGTGCTAATAGAATACAAATTATATTTTGGTCAAAATTACTGTCTAAAGCAGTCAGCATACAGCCTGTGAAAGTGACATGAGCAGAAATGTTGGAGCTGATGTTATTTGAAATGAAGGCATTGCTGACCAAAGATACTGGTATGTGCCCCAGGCCCCTCGTCTCCAGCCCGTCCTACCACGCCTCAGTCTCGAGGAAGTCCTGTCCCACCACCTCCTCCTCCTCGACCGTCCTCGCGGCCGAAACTGCCCCCTGGGAAACCAATCACAGACCTGGTACATACAAAGTATCATGTCATTTCTCCGAGTCTGCTTACCATCACTTTTTGGTCAAACATTTAAATAAAAGTTTCTTTTAACTTTTTTAAATTGTATTTTTGTATTATGTCTTTAGTCTCGGCCCTTTAGTCCGCCGGTTTCGGGTAGCCCTCCACCTTTTGCCCCCCTGGCGCGAGCAGAGAGCTCCTCCTCCATCTCCTCCATTACCCTGCAGAGTGCAGCATCCACTCCAACCTTAGGAAGAGACCTTAACATGTCCACCACAGGTACACCACCTGCAAACCTTCATGCTCCTCTTATGTCTCCTGAGCCTGTGTCCGTCTAGTCTGTTGCTCTTCATCGTGTCCTTGCCTCACAGTCTTGTCCCTCTCCATGATTCTCTCCTCCTCATGTCTCTGCTCACTCAGAGGCCTCACACCCTCTGGTGTGGTTTGACCATGGCAGGTTTTATTTAGCTTTTGAAGGTGAGTCGAGCCAGAGTGCCACTGTAGTCCCACAAGTGCATGAACTGAAAGCAGCTACCCTCCTTTCACCTGCAGTCCTGTACACACTTGCGCCCACGATCCAGAATATTGCTACCCATCCCATCCCGCTTCCATGCAGAATCTGATTTCTGGCTGGATTGTTTAGTTTTAACTTTGTTTGCTTTTGTTTGTTTGTGCTCTCCTGTCCTCTGTCTATAAGCTGGAGCTGAACATTTGAGCACATACACAACAACCGCAAGATAATATTGTCTGAGGTGTTTTTTCTGTTTGTTTTCACAGGATGCTCTAGAGGACCCAGTCCACTTACCATGGGACCACAAGACACTTTGCCGGTGGCAGCTGCCTTCACAGAAACCATCAATGCCTATTTCAAAGGCGCAGACCCCAGCAAGTAGGCCCTCATTTCTCTCGTCTGTGCAGAATAATGACTTGGATGTGTTATGAGTTGACACAACATTGAAATTCAGAAAAGATGGAACACAGACTGTTTTTGATCGTGTTACTAGTAGAGAAAGGAAGAACTTGTCTCTTCTTATTGACTAATGAAGTGGAAATACACTCATGGCAGCTATAAACTGACTTTTGCACTTTAGTTTTAATGCTAAAGGGATTCTGGGATTGAAGGACTGTGTTCAACATGATCTCTCCTCTTTCTCCATTCCAGATGTGTGGTGAAGATCACCGGTGAGATGGTGCTGTCCTTCCCTGCTGGCATCACCAGGCATTTTTCCAGCCACCCAACTCAACCCATCCTCACCTTTAGCATCAGCAACTACAGCCGACTGGAGCAGGTCCTCCCCAATCCACAGCTCCTGTGCTGGTGAGAACAATACAGGCTCTTTGTCTATAAATACATACATGATATAAGTAACAAGTATAAGTATCACTGTACTTTCCACCCCTCAGTGATCCCACAACAGAAAGTGTTGACACCAAGGAGTTCTGGGTGAACATGCCAAACTTGATGAGCCATCTGAAAAAAGTGGCTGAACAGAAGCCTCAGGCGACGTACTACAATGTGGACATGATCAAATATCAGGTATCAAACATCTGTTTGTCTCTGCATCAATTCTGTGTGAATCTAACTACAGCATCCATGTATATCTCACTGTCTTGTGTGTCTGTGTACCTCAGGTGTCAGCAGCGGGGATCCAGTCCACTCCTCTGAACCTGGCATTGAGCTGGCGAGGTGATGCCACCAACACAGACCTTCGAATAGACTACAAATACAACACTGAAGCCATGGCTGCCCCCATGCCATTACATGACATTGACTTCCTGGTTCCTGTGGATGGTGGCATGGCCAAAGTCCAGGCAATGATCCCCCCCGCAACCTGGTAAGGACTCCTCAAGACCAGCTTTAGGGGCTCAGGTAGATGGGCTTGGGCCCACCAAGCACCATTTCCTGTATCTCCAATTATCAAATATTCAGATGTTATGTGGTAAGGTAAATTTAACCAGGAAATGTGTTATCTCTTATTGGTGCACAGTTTACAATCTATGTATTTGTAGGAGCTGAATATATATATGTTTGGGTTTGTATTTAAGATGCTGGCTCAATGGCCAGTGCATGCCCTACAGAATGATACTTTTAGTATATTTACTTTTTGAGTTGTTAGAATATTTGAAAATGATTTTTTTTTCTGTAATAGAGTGGACTTCACCTGACACCTTATTTATTTTTATTGTTCATATCAAACAGCAGCATGTCATAAGTAACATAGAATTATTCTCTCTTAAAGGAATCCCGAGCAGCAGACGATACACTGGAAAATCCCCAGCCTCTCTCACAGATCTGAAAATGGGGGTAAGTTTTATGTATTGTTATGTTCTTACATCTTGTTAAACGACCAGTTTCATTATGTTCTCTTATATGTGAGAAGACTTTAAAACTAAAATCGCAGCAACAATATGCAACTGTTGCTTTGAGGTCGGGAGTGTATAAGGGTCATAGTGATCTATTAGTAGAAAATGGCAGAAAATTAAATATAATTAGGTATACATATGTGTTCTTTAATGTATCATCACCTGTGAGTGAAAAATCCTTGTGTTTCATTACCTTAGAATGAGCCTTTCATGTCTACAGAGGAAGTAGGTGTATCAGTACACAATTTGAGTGCCTACGTGATGTAAGTTGTGCATGCGTGAGGATGTCCATAGTCTTGGACAGCTAGCTACGGCTACACCACTTGTTAAAAAACCACGTCATAATATGAGTTTCATGTCACGATCTGAGTTTGATGGTCTAAATCATGTTTAATGTTTTAAAACTAAATCATAATTGCAGTGTGGCTAGCACTAGCCAGCTCTGGTGCTAGCAACAGCCTGTTTTATAATTTCAACTTGTTGTGGCTACTTTGCTAGCGCCGAGCCAAGACATTAGCATAATGTTAGCCGCTGACTGTAATCAAGCTAACGTAACCAGCAAATAAATTACTCATCAACAGTTAACGCCCAGTTTACAACAAACCACGCTTTTTCCACTAATTCAACAATTTCAACGTGAAGTCCTAACCTCAACACAAAGTTGGGAATAGTAGAGAGCTAGCTGTCCAAGATGGCGAACCTCTCATGGCAACTCACATTGCATAGAGACTCACATCGTGTACTGATAAAGTCCTCTTTAACATGGCCACCGTATTGCACGACCATGTTTTCACTGTAGCCCAGAATGGACAAATCAAATCCTTTTATTCCCCTTTTTCATAAGTTTTGCTGCAACCACAGTGAAAAGAGAGGGTGAGCAGAGGGATATTTGGTCGGGTGCAATCTGCAATTGTACTGCCGAATGTTAATAAATCTCACACGCTGGCCCTTTTTGTTAAAGAAGCAAAATCGATTCGCCGCTCGTAGTGGCATATCAGTACCAGCCTTTTACGCCTAAACAAACCCGCATTTTAGCTACACCTACCCTTTCCCCTTGGCACTCCATCCGCCCAACCTCCTGTTCTTAGCAATGCTGGCACCATGTTTGCTTTGAGAGGAATTTCAGTTTCTGGGGAACTTAAAACCACTCAATATTGAAAACTGTGCAATATTAAATAAAGGGAATACTCTGATAAAACAAATAATAACCTTGGTGACCTGGAAAGCACTGTTTTTTTGTGATTACTACATGTAGGGAAGAATAGGAGCCCTTAGTAAAAGCCTCTCTACAACTCTGTGTGGTGCAAACTTGAGGCTAAGTTATGCATATCCATTGTGTGTTTTGCAAACTGAGTCTCACGCAGCCTTGGGTACAACACAATACAACACAGCGAAAAACATCTAATTGGCTCTTTCTACAATGCAGGGCCAGAATCTCAATCACACCACAACATCTTTGTGATTACTAAACAGCTGGTGACATTAGCTGAGCCACTTGTTCGGCTAGCTACGGCCGAGCCTGTAGCCTCCTTCTCGGGCAGCAAGAGAGGCTAGAGCCCCGCTAACGGTTAGCATTAGCTATGCTATCCCCCTACTTCCACCATGCATGGTGGATCAGAACCTTGATCACAACACAGTATACCAGCAATTATGTGATTACTGAACAGCTTATGATGTTCATCTTCCCAGTTGTCACCCAGGCCTGGGTTAAATATAAAAATATGTTTGTATGCTCCTCACTGGCTCAGTGTTTTATTAAGGGGGTGGGGGTCAATGTTCTAAGGGAAGGGGGCTCACATGTACTAGCATAAAGCTAGCATCCTGGCTAACAAGACAGAGAGACTGAGAAGTTAAAAAAAAAAAAAAGAAACAGAGAGGGTGTGTATCATCACTAGACGTCTATACGCCACTAGTTCTTTATAGAGATGCACAATATTTTTGGCACATTAGCAGTATTGGCCAGTATTGGCTTTAGAATTAATTATCAAATATCAGCCAGCATGCTGATATCCGCCAATGTAATGATCGATAAAATAATAGGCTGCCGTTTCCTTGTAACAGTCTGCATAATAATACTGTATGTAAATTTCACTACAGAATTGACTTGATGATCTCTGCAATTTGGTGTGTAAAAAATATACATAAACATCGGTATCAATTATTGGCCAAATGAATTTTAAAATATCAGCATATCGGATATCAGCAAAAACGAACACACACGCACGCACAAAAAGGCCAAAGCTATCAAAACTTTATCTTTGTCCCACAGGAGTCGGGGCTCTTCTGGGCCGGTTCCAGATGACAGAGGGTCCCTGTAGACCCTCTCAGCTGGCTGTCCAGTTCACCAGTGAGGGGAGCACACTCTCAGGGTGTGACATTCAGCTGGTTGGGACTGGCTACCGGCTATCGCTAATCAAGAAAAGATTTGCTGCAGGTCAGTTTGAGTCTCAGAACTGGTGGTCGACTGTCTTTAGTTTTGAAACAAATCGCTCTGTGGTCCATTCGTTTAAAAGCTCACAGACACTCAGGGCTGAACTCTGACTGTTTCTTTTCTGTTTCACAGGGAAATATTTGGCGGATAATTAATGGACCTGTGTGTGAACGGAACCAAAAGAATCTATGGCTGTTTGACTGTGAAGACTATGGATCCATCCCATGTTTAGTGCATTTGAAACATTATCTTTAGCAACCATTCGAAATAATGGTTAGGATATTTTAACAGAACACGACACACAGAGATGATATTTGACTTCATAACATCGTATTTAGTAGACTGAACGCTGCTGAGTTTATGCAAGTAAATACAACTCGTTAGTTTGTGCACTTGGAACACTTATGGGCTTACACGGTTAAAATATAGAAAAAAAAACAGATTCTGTGTTCTTGTTAACATAATTGTGGATTCATACGGCCTTATTACTTTCCATTTATTTTGTCTAACTGGTTGTTATTGCAAATGCACTGTAAAAGATATTGTGAATAGATTATATAATATAAAAAAACAATCTTAAACAAGGTGGAAAAGAATGGAAAATGTAAAAAAAAACAACAACAGTGTAGTATAGGGTTGCTTTGCAGTTGTATTCCAATAAGATATAGGTTACATGGTAATATCCAATTTACACTGCCACCTCAAGTCAGCCTTTTTTTCCCACCATGTGTGACCGATTTTTCTTGTTGTCTAAGCAGAGTTGATGTTCTGTGCAGACAGCCTTTGAAGTGTCACAGCCCGTCCTATCAGTCTTGTGATGAAAGGTGACTGGTCAGTTCACAGCTCAAAATGACCCACAGCGCTGGACTGACATCAGTGCTCTTACTCTGAAGGTGCTTTTTATATGGAATTATATTTGTGCCTCAGTCAGAATCACACGATAGGGAATTGAGAGAACTTTGTTTGCAAGTACATAAATTATATCTTGTACAGAAATGATCATCCTGCAAAGGATGTGTTAATTGAATCAGAAAGAAATCTATTTTTAGACTCAAACGTGTAAGTTTGCAGTTTTCTCAGTAATAACCACTTTCACGAGGTTTTACCCATTTGCCTTATCTCATATTTAAATTCAAGTTTAAAGTGGAGGTAAGCTGTGTTTTTATATTAACAATGGATCACGTAATTACTTCTATGTGAAAGTGGTTGCTCGTTGTGACAAATCCACTGAAAATTATCACCCAGGTAGCATTGTTTAGCTCATTGTTGTAGTCTTCCAGCCTGCAACTTTTATCTTTTAGTAATTCACACAGATCTCACAGCTGCAAGCAACTCTTAGCAGCAAAAGGAACTCTGATAAACCAACTGCACGCTACCTGCCCTCTGCAGCATAAAACAGATATCAAAGTTAGCAATTAGCCAGCATTGTGGAGCCTTTAGCTGCTCTAAAGCCAGATGTTTCCCACAGGAGTTTGACTAAAGATATTCCCAGCTTCTAAGATATCCAAGAGGCCAAAAAACCACAAATAAATTCACTTTATTTCAAGGGACTGCATTAATGATTATAATGCCTTTTTTAAGTAGTGAGGAATGATCAGGTTAGCCTGCTAACTTTGTTAGCTAACTTAACGCATTACTGGCAAATTTGATCTAACTCCCTACTAAGACTGCTCATCTAATCAAGTGCAGATTAACATTAAAACTGAATTTTAGAGAGGTAAATAACAGCTGCAGGTATGTAACCGAAGTTTTATAAAGTAGGCTATTTATAACTTGCTGCATGTGCAGTAAATGTACTGCATTCTATTAGCCTATTAGCCTAAAATAAACCCAAGCAAACATGCTAAGACATTAAAGATTTTTTTTGTTTCTTCACATTAAATTTTTTGAGTGCTATAATAATATCCATAAAATTAATAATAAGAATTTATGTGCTTGCAAAAAAAAAATCTGTATTTGGTGCTCAAGATCTCCCATCCTGCGATCCTGATGGAAGGAAATAAATGTAATGCTATTTTTTTCAACAGGCAGCCTTTAAAGCTTCTCTGATGGCACTGTGCCATTAATGGGTCACGTGATCGGAGCTGAAACTGTCAGAAAATCAGTTACAGCGGTGTGACCTGCTGGAGGCAAGATCCCTAAGTCACCACTAAGGGCACGTGCAATGCTAAGATACATTGTGTTTCCCACATCACAGGACTTCAGTGGTATTTGCGGTGGAGTGTGTGTGACCAACTTTTTGTAATGAGAAGGCGATGCTTGTGTAACTAATAGAAGCTGCTACTTTCACTTGAATGGTTTGGTTAATTAATCTATTCTGTTGATGTGAGAGAAGTTACGTTTGAAAGGGCCTTAAGATGTAAGACAGAGCCAGATGTGGGTGCCATACGGAGGTGATAAGGAGCTTTAAGTTTTAGGAGAAACGTAGAGGGGACCTGGGCTGAAGATTGTAGGAGTTACCTTTGATGCTGCTTAAAAACCTGGCCACTTCCTTTGACCATAGTCTTTGATTGAGGTCTTTATGAGTATTAATGGGGCCATCACAGACTAACAAAAAGAAATGTCTATCTCGAAGACAGCACTACCCCCTGTGTCCTGTTTTACTTTCTTCCTTTTCCACCATGTTGAATAAATGTTCTATCATTTTCTAATAGCAATATTTAAAAACTTCTGTGTAAAAAGTGTACATAAAAAGCTATGTTTCAAATATTTCTCCGGGCATATGGATGTGTCTGTAATTGTCTCTTGGTTCTTTGATGTCAGCACTCATGATGCATTAGGTCCTCTGTGACAACACCACCACTGTTCATCTATTGTTTTCCATGTGGGTTTCTTGTACAAAAAAAAAAGTGTTACTGTTGCAGAATAACTCCAAACGGTGCCGCATGAAATCTGCATTTGTCCATCACCAGTCTTATCAATGCAATACCAATTTATCCATTTCGATAAGGTCATGATTTGTGTGTTATTGTATAATCGTGCTATGAGAGGAGACTTTTTGCTTTCACTCAAACCTCCAATCTCTGTATTGCTGTTGTTGCACCTTCAGAAACCCATTGTTGGCAAATTTGGCATGTGCTCATTGATATTCCCATCCCATGCATCTGATATCGGTGTTTGACATTCTCCTGTGTTTGACTTGCACACAAAACACACCCAAAATTTTATTAATAAAACAGTTCATGGCTCATGTCACATGTACACATATGTGTTTGAACATCACACTTATAGAATGTTTTAATGTGTTGACTCAGTTTGGGCCTTGGTGTAATAATCCATTAAGTTATCAGAAAAAGAAAAAGGAAGGGTTTTTTTTCCCCCCGGTGATTAAGAACAGCTGTTCACAATTTCTGTTAATAAAGCTTATGTTTTTACTTTGCCTTATTTTTGAGCATACACTAAGTCCTCCAATAATGGAGAGTGTCTGTAAGTTTATTTTTTCTACCACTTTTTGGCTGTACTTTCACTGCATTAGACACAGAATATGCAAACATTTCATGTAAATTTCCCATCCAAAGATTTTGAAAGTAAATATATGAAAAAATCATTATAATGTAATACCTGTTTTACTTGGTAATAAAGAAGAGGAAGTATGAGACTTACAGTATCTCCCTCTCTTTTCTTTATAGATATAAAAGTAAAGTTTAGGGAACAGTGGCCTGACAAAGCATCCACACTTTGTACAAACTATAAGGACATAGGCTACATAACATTAATGTAAGTGAGTGCAATTAGGCTATATTTAGGCTATCCTTCATCCATCCAATGATCAGTTGACTTAACCTTACATTCCCTCATTTGTTGATATATTTGATCCTCGGGGAAAAAAAGGAGATTAACTCATTGGTTTAAGACTATAATGTGAAAATTTGACTCAAGTTGATAGTCAAAGGCTGAACTGTACACTTGGTGAAATTGTCCACTAGGGGGAGAGAGTGCCTTTTGTTCTCCGCCCCAGTCTATCAGCAAACAGGCCTTCACGGCTTGCCCTCTTTTCACTTTGCATTTACCAAAAGGAAAAAAAAAGATAAAGACAAAAGTAACAGTTTCCACTGAGGCTCAACATCAGCACATCTCTGTTAGAAAATGATGAAGTGATTCATCTACTCCCTACAGCACTGTGCAACAGTACGAACACAACGCCGAGTTTCTTTAGAATTCAAAACTTGAACGGTTTTGAATTACAAAGAAACTGATGAGGCATATGCCTTTGACCTATGCTAATTTGTTATCAACACCTGTCAAAGCCGTGCGCTGTAGTCCGTGCACCTCAGCAGGAGGCGCTCGTGCATAGAACCCCTCAGGTTGCTATGACAACACCAAGCTCCACGGGGCTGCGTCGCACTACACGGTCCAGGAGGTCCTAAAATCGGTAAAAAACGTGTTAAATATCCGTCAGTAATGTGTCTGTACGGCCTGTTTAACACGACATAATCTGTGCAAACATAATATTCAGACTTAACCAAGTTTACAAACCACAGCTAGCGAGCTAAAAGGGCTAGCGTAGGATTGTTTTCAAAAATAGTTTCAACATTAACGTTACAGTGAAAAAAAAAACGTTACAGTGTCCGTATTCACGAATTGTCATCTAAGACGCCTTTCCTGAGATGTTTGTGTTTGACGCGATATCTTCGAGAATTTGGGTCAGCTGCTGTATAGCCTACTGCTGTATCTTACCAGAAGACTAGACATTAATTAAGCTAACAGCTTAGTGTTTACAGCTCCAGTGAGGAGAAGCTAAACGAAGGGGAAGCTGTGATGTCTGAACACAAATCCCTAAGAAGAGAGAAGAAGGCAGGCAAGGCGCCGTCAGAGGGAAGCCATGGAGTCAGAGGCAAAGACACGACTGGCCGGACCAAGGAGTGAGTAGACTCAACTGTGTGCACCTTTTTTTCTCCTCAATTTTTGTCACTTTTATTATCATCCCTTAACTGGCAGAAGTTCTGTTCGATATTCAGAAAGCTCTCCCATTACAGAATCTTTTGTTTAAAAGTTGTTGCCAGCTCTTCCTAAATGATCACTAATGTGGAAGTCAGTCAAAGCATTATGAACAAAGGCTACCATGACCCTTTTTCTGACTGCTTCTTCGATCTGATCATGTCTTTCAGCTCTATAAGTACTGTGTCATGTATAGATGAACTGGGACATCATGATGACAACGCTCGGCTGGCCGTAACAATGGAAAACACTTACCAGTTGGGTGAGATCATGTTCACTTTGCAAATTTACAACATTTGGGGAGGAAATTTTGTTTGCATTGAATCCTCCACCAAGACAAGCGCATGCTGCTTTAAAAAACTCAAGCTGAAGACTGTTGACTTGAATAGATGATGTACTGTAAAATTAGCCTTTTCTCTTTTAGCATCTGGTTGACTAAAACAACAGTTGCTTACTTTATAATGTAGTGAATTATTTACCTACTTATCTTGCTTTTTTTCCTGTGCTCAAGGATAACATTCATTTGTATGGCCAACATGCTGCACCACAGCATCATCACCCGCTACAGATGCACTCTGACATTTTAATATAACAATGATTTTGCTCTCCAAGATCACATCAACACATCACAAAAGGCAATTGTATATGAAGTAAAACTTGTTTACCATGTTGTTGTTGTCTTGCTTTTTTTGGACCACAGGACCTTAC
This sequence comes from Naso thynnoides, assembly GCA_029783665.1. NCBI lineage: Eukaryota > Metazoa > Chordata > Actinopteri > Acanthuriformes > Acanthuridae > Naso > Naso thynnoides. Next base: position 7,013,349 of record JAQLOL010000004.1, read on the forward strand.
AAACGCTTCCCTGCTCCTGCTGCCACAGACATACTCAAGGATGTTCTCACCAGTTACCTCCAAGAGGAGAAATATGAAGCAGAGTGGTCTCAAAAAATGACAAAAACACTCTGTGAGGTAATACATCTCAAAGGCTTATTCCTGAAACATCTTTTGATTACTGTGGAGCTTCTGTTCTATTAGTTTCATCCTTTGGATTCCCCCTCCCAGGTGATAAGAGCCCGTGTGAAGGACCTCATGATTCCCCGATATAAGATTGTGGTCCTGGTCCACATCGGCAAGCTCAGCGGGCAGAGCATGCAGATCAGCAGCCGCTGTCTGTGGGACGCAACTAATGACACCTTTGCCTCTTACTCCTTTCAGAACAGCTCTCTGTTTGGTTTGGCAACTGTCTATGCTGTTTACTATGAGTAAACAGCACAGACATTGAAAGGATTTTGATAATATCACATTACACTCTTCAGTCAAGCATCTCTGGCAAATATTAAAAGAGTTCTTAATTACGTTGTAGGTTTTGTAATGTATGAAATGATAAAACAAGGATTTGTAACCCAAATTCATGGTGTGTTTTTTTATTTTTATTTTTGCTAGCATGAAGATGAGATCACATTATGTTAACAATGTTCTGAAGATAAATATTTTTTAAACTAACGAAGACTGTGGCAAGTTGCTGACAGCCGCCCAGCTGTGCTCCCGTCTAGCAGAGAGTGGAGAGGTCGCTCCTTCGACAGCCTAGTTCACAGCACACTGATATAAGTGCCTGGTTTTCGTCTCGCCAAAGTCGTTCCAGCGCTGGCACATTCGTCGTCTTCAGCATCAGTTCTCTGCTACCTGCCAAGAGATACCAGCTTCTGTTTAAAAGAAGTTTTACAATTTTATTTACAGTGAAATTAACCTCAAAGCTGCTAAGCTACAAGTTGCTGTGTACTCACCATCCTGCAAAGTCTCCTCTTCTCCCATCAGCCTTCTCCACCTGGAACCTCCACAGGTGTACACCACCGCCCGCAGGAAAGCTCGGCCACACAGCCTCAGTGTGTTGTCCTGTGTCTGAACCTGTGCTACACACAGCATGCACAGCAGCAACGCAAGCAGGAATAGGGACCTCATGTTGTTCATTCTTGGAAAACACCTGCCCTGATCCACCTTTTTTATCTTGAGTCTCCAGTGACATCACACACCTTCCGAAGTCTCCTTTCCAAATGGCATGTGTTATCTTTGGTAA
>JAQLOL010000004.1:7019803-7039121 GCA_029783665.1 Naso thynnoides
AGGATGGGCAGGATGCGTTTTTTCAAATCTGTCTCAACAGCCAAACTGGTTTTCAGATCGTAGACCATAGCTTTAAGTTTTCGACATTCAAGAATGCAGTGGCGTTACCAGCTTCGTCCATGTTGAGCCGTTACCGTTTTCAGCACACACACACACACACACGTTCACTTTCTCCTCTTATCTAACTCTCTTCAATTTAGTGGCCCACGTTACATGAGGCTACATCCAAAGTCCTGTTTACATTCACCGCCTGAATAGAGCTGCAATGATTATATAGAAAATTAATTGCCAACCATTTTGATAATTGATTAATCGTTTCAGTCATTTTTCAAATGAAAAAGTTGGTTTAGCCTTTTAAATGTGAGGATTTGCTGCTTTTCTGTGTTATTTATGTTTATAAATGAGGAGTCTTTGTGTTTTGAGCCGTTGTTTGGACAAAAGAAGCAATTTGAAGACATCACATTGCACTCTGGGAACTTGAGAAGAGTGGTTTTCACTTCTTTTGACATTTCATGGAATTAATCAATTAATCAATTGATTGACAAAATAATCGACAGATTAAGTGATAATGAAAATAATCATTAGTTGAAGCCCTACGTCTGAGATAACAGGATGCTCATCCTCAAAGTTTTACTGACAGACTAAAGGCCAAATGACCACCCACTGTATTTGAGTAAATAACATCATGCTATTTACTGGTGCACTGTTTTGAGTGAATGAACGGAATGTGCAGCTCCGCAAATAGAAAGTCAATATGTGGCAGACAATGTGTAACTTCATGTAACTTCATGAAACACTCTGTATCTGTCAGTGTATGAACAGTGGTGCAACTGCGCAAGTATACATTGGCAGTCGCAGGGTGATAGGCAGGTGGCAGCTGGTTTGAAATTTTTTAACATCACCCTATTGTTGTTGTACAAGAGAACCCTGCAGGTTGTCTGGACTTTCTTGTGAGATTTTTTGTTCATTCATTTCAGGTAATAATGATGCAGAGGAGGAGTCAGATGAAGATGAGGACTATGTTCCATCTGAAGACTGGAAAAAGGTATTTTAGAACTTCGTCAGCGTTACACTACACTGCTAAAAACATTTGTTAGAACAAAAACAACATGGTTTGTTTAACAATCCAAAAGCTTTGATCAGAAAAATTTATATAAAACAACCTTCGATGGATGCTGGTGTTGACAAAATGTGCAGTTAGTGTTTGACTAATTGACTTTCAGAACTTTCGGTTCAAGAAAACAAAATAAAAAATCACTGTGCCCACTGCAAAAAATATTTTACTGTACTTCTAAAGCAGTCAACTTTATTTAGGTAAAAATCAGAAATATTTAAATTGTAAGAATATTATTGCAAAAATCCAAATGTTAGCTTAAGTTGTGTAAAGAGAGGAATATATGAAGTCATTATCAGTCTGTCTACACAAAGTCTAATCTGCGTGTGATTGTTTCCAACAGGAAATCATGGTGGGCTCCATGTATCAGGCAGAAACCCCAGTTGGCCTGTGTAAATATAAAGACAATGAAAAAGGTAACCTGACTATTGATTGCCTCATTGTCAACCTTTGCATATTTTAGCTGTAACACTCTGTTCATTCTGGGTCCATCTCATTCTGGAGATGGTAGAGAACGCAAAAAGTCAATGACACATTGTGTGTTTTTTTATGACTGTGTCCTGTAGTTTATGAAAACGATGACCAGCTGTTGTGGAACCCTGAGTGTCTTCCCGAAGGCAAAGTGGTGGAGTTCTTGACGGAGGCAGCAAGGCGGACAGGAGAGGAGAAGGGAGTGGATGCAATCCCAGAAGGATCCCATATCAAAGACAATGAACAGGTGATGGCAATACATCCAAAGCTTGTGCTAGTAGATAAAGCTGACCAAATCCAATGAAAGACCATAAGCTAGATTAAAATGTAAAATCACTAAAAGTGAGCCACAGTGTTGCACTGGGTGAGACGTTCCTTCATTACAATGAACATGGCGGCGTGTTTTACTTATTTGAGAGACATTTTCTAAAGACAACATGGCTCAGCTGGAATGGGCTCAGGGCTGAATGCCAAAGACAAAATAGGGAAGTCAGAAAGGGATGAGAGATGGGATAACACACTGTTCTGAAAACTATTCTTAACAAATAAGCAAAATGTTTGATAATGCCAGTATTTCCAATTTTATATTAAAAAAAATACAAAACACCTGTGATCACTCTATACTACATATTTAAAGCTCTTCACAGGGCTAATGTAAACTTTCTTTGCTTCCATGTAGGCTTTGTATGAGCTGGTGAAATGTGACTTTGACACGGAGGAAGCTTTAAGAAGACTTAGGTTTAATGTAAAAGCAGCCAGAGGTAAGTAGGAAAATAAAGTCCTTCACGTATTTTTACCATCAGTATTTGGATCATCTGTTTTATTTGTAAGAAGGTTTTGCAGATGTGAGATTGACACGTGTTCTCTCGGTGACAGAGGAGCTTTCTGTTTGGACTGAAGAGGAATGTAGAAATTTCGAACAAGGATTAAAAGCTTATGGGAAAGACTTTCATTTAATACAGGCCAACAAGGTGAGAGAAATGTTCCAAAGCCTCATTAACGATCCTTTTCAGATTAATAAATCATGATCACATACCGATAACACGACAAATATTTTGATCATGACATTCATTTTATTCTTGTGTTGATGTGTTTGTGGTCACTTGTCTGTTCAATGCTCAAGGTTGAAATTGGCTTTTTTTCAATCTTGTTGCATTTTAGACAAATCAAATTTCTTGTGTCCAAGTGTCATAGATGACATGACCTTTGCCAGAGTCCAAAGCAGAAATTTGATTTGTCTCTTAATTGAAATTGTACTGATTCAATCTCTCAGATGATGGTAATAATGGTTATTTCATGTCTGCTGAATTAAATCTTTCAGGTGAGAACTAGGTCTGTAGGAGAATGTGTGGCCTTTTATTACATGTGGAAGAAGTCTGAGCGTTATGATTTCTTTGCACAGCAAACCAGACTTGGGAAAAGGAAATACAACCTTCATCCTGGTGTCACGTAAGTTTTTTAAAAACACATTCAAAGTTTTGAAAAAAAACCATGCTTATATAAACATATTAAATTGTTCATAAAATAAACTGTATTCCTCTTTCAGGTTGATGTGCTTATGTTTTGTTTCTTGTCTTCCAAAAGGAGTTTCATGCAAACATCAAACTCACTGATATGAACAGATTCTTTATTTGTTTCTGAGTGAAATAAGTCAGACAATACAGAGTGGCTAAGTCACGTACCCTTTGGTGGACCCCATGGGACCTTATTTGGGAAAAAAATTTGTACAATGGTCAGTGGACAGAGTATTTTTTGACTCTGTTAAAGTTGTGCCTTCATTCTCAAATATGATGTTTGTCATTTTAAAAGATAATTTTACATATCATTCAAATCGCCATTAGTCTTGAAGACAGATAAGTACCACTTATTTTTTGAGAGACCGAGAGACGAACTACGTCAAGGCTGTAACTTTAGCACAGCTTCTTTCATCCCTTCGAAAAGAGAGAAAATATATTGAAAGAGGTAAAAATCATTCCAAGCATGAGCATTCTGTAAGAGATCGTTCCTAAGATGTCACTTACGGGATGATTGGGTGTATAAACTCTTTATATGTGTATTTTCAAAGTCTTCAGCAGTTGAAAGTCAAACTGCGACTTTCTTGACTTGCAAAATTTTGAATTGACAAACGTCACATTTGAGATTGATGGTACAGTTTGAACAGGACAAAAATAATTTGTCTCTTTCCTTTGACTACTGTTCATATTTTTTCTGAAATAAGGTCCCATTGACCGAAGGTAGAAGGGCGGGACTTAGGCACTCTAAAAATGTTATTAGCTCTATTTTATTTAGTCATCAGTTATTTGGTTGAAATACTCGGGTTAGTAAGCTAATGTGCCGTACAAAGGCAAGGCCGATAGCTTGGTTGGCAATTTTGAATACATCTGTAAAAATTACATCAATTTTGTCTCTCACTGTAATATATGGTGAAACATTATTGTACTGCCAGATTTGGTGACAGTAACAGCGAACAAATGACATTGTGTTAAATACAGAGTGTAAATATAAGCAAGAATTAAATCTGAAATAAAGTCAAGACTGGGACTTATCTTGTCTGTAGGAATGGAGTTTCGTATATCATCTCAAACCCATTAAACTTGTTTTATAGAAACAATTAGAGAATATCTTTATTTTTGATACTAAAACTAAGTTTTTAACTGCACTTTGTTTACGTAACTATGCTGTGATCAACGCCTTGTAGCAGGATAACTTATAACCACCTGAATGACTACACCACCTCACAGCAAATTGTAGGAACTGATGACATGTATCACAAGGAATGATGAAACATTATGATTCAAAGAACAGTATTACACCCTAACAAGGACCCACCTGCTATCGCTGTAAGGTTAAAAAAAAAAACATGTCACAGCAGACCTCAGCACTTGGCTAGTATTTTAATCTATACGAGGGCTTGTGTGTAACGGCTCGTCTACTGCTGTGTGTCATCAGAGACTACATGGACAGACTACTGGACGAGACAGAGAGCGTGACGTCAAGCAGGGCGACGTCACCACCTCCCACCACCTCCAGCAGCAGCGCCAGCCACTCGGAGAGGGAAGACAGTAGCAGTCAGAACGGTGAGCTGCAAAAAAAACGTACGAGTGCACACATGGGCTTTTAAAGATGCCTGTAATTTTTATATCTAAACCAAAACATTAGCTAAAATGTAATCAGATTACTGTATCTTTTATCCTGGTGATGAATTTGTCCAGCCTCCCAAACGTATCTTATAGACCTGCTGATGCAGTTGGCTTGTGATTGACAGTTTTAAATTACATCCAAATTTCCTGTTTTTTTTAAATTAATCTTCCCATCATGGCTTTTATCAATCAGTTTAGTTTTTCCTTTGATCAGGTTATAAGATCTTTGTCAGTTTCTGCCTCAACAGTTAAAGTGGGAATTAATTTAATTACAAACTACATTAAAACATTTTCAGCAACAATCCCTCTCACCATAGATGTTGTCTTTGTTGCCGTGGATATTCCACACCTGTCCAAACAGTTTTAAAGGAGGCCATTTTAAAGATCTGAACCACTTTTCTCTCTTCGTTTGCAGGTATTGCAAGCCACATTTCAAGCCACCCAGTGGACGGTGTGCCGTTTCCTGCTGCTAATCAAGTCAAAGTTGAGTCTGTTCAGTGCAACGGTCCCTCCCATCCAGTGGTGGAAGCTCCTCCTCCCATTCCAGACAACAACTCCAATGGCTGCAGCCAGCTCAGTGCGCCCAGCCACGACCGAAACGGTTCTCTGGAGCCGTCGCTGGACCACAGAGACTCGGCACCTGCGCACGAAAGGCCGGCCAAGAGATGCAGGACAGAGGCAGAGCCATTGAGCCAAAGTGAGGTAGAACCATCCAGAACACAGGAGAACTAAAGGGTCCACAGCTCAGTGATGTTGACTAAAAGATGCTAAATTTGGGTGAAAAAGCATCCCTGCTTCCAACACTTATGGGCAGAGGTAAGGGGTCATGAGGAAGATGAGCCCCTCTGGGTATGTGAGCACAGTGTCTCCTGAGAGCAAAGACTCACTCTTTGAGAAGGTCGAAAGTCACTGAATATCACACCTTGAAGAACACAGCCAACCAAACTGCAGCTGGTCCTCCAGGAGGGGCAGTGGCCCCCTCCTCTTCCTGTCCCTCCATCCCATCCATGTACTGACTTCCTGCAAAGCTTATCCCAAAGTTCCGCAGCTCCATCATGTCTGACAAAACATCTTCTACCCATCGTCTTCATTCCCTTTCTGGAGACTGACTGACTAAAATTTTGCCAAGAATTTCCTTTTTTTTGTACTCAAGAAAATGAATCACCGGTGATATTTTTTTACCTAAGAGATATTTATATTTTTTAACAAAAGAAAACTATGATGGGTAATTGCTTTTCAAGCTATTTGATGAAACAGGGGACATGTTTTAAACGATTTTGTGCTTAAGTTGTCAAAAAGAGGCAAAGAAGACAAACAAAAGATGTGGGAGGCTTGTACCGTCGCCGGCCCTCTTTGATTGCACTTTGATTGTATGTCTCTCATCGTGATTAATAAGGAGTTTTGTCGAAACCCAGCAGAATTACATTTTCACTCCTTCGCTCACTTTTGAACCCGCTCTGGCCTCTGTCATGGCAGTCTGTTTGATTCTGAGGAATAAACCGATGGGTTAGTCCCCCCGCAGGTTTGTTTGTGTGAAGCAGCTGACATCAGTGATGTCCTGTATTATAACTCATCATGTAGAAGATCGCTGTATTTTTGGATTGTCATGGTCAGTGCTTTGCTCAACGCTTTGTTTTTACTAGACAGAATGTCCATGATTTTTAATGTAAAGTTTGTATAGATTTCTTACCTTAAGCAGTTGGTACATTTTTATAACTGTCTGTTCATCTCTGTATTTTCTGGCCTTCCTTGTAGGCTGTGCTTTTTGTTGAGAAATCTTTGGCCTGTGATGCTCTGAGATGGATGTAATTAAACGGTAGCCATTCCTTTTTCCCTCTCTGTTCGGCAGCACTTGTCATTCCTGTGCGACCCTGCTCAGTCTGACACATTTGTTGCAGAGGGCCTCATCTTCTGTGCATTTAAAACAATAAGCCCCACATTGTGGTTTATGGTGCTGCTTGCCTCTGGTTTAAAACCTGTGCTGACTCAAAAAGCTTAAGTTCACCCAACATGTGCTGTCTTTGCTCAGTGAGTGGCTTCAGAGCAGCAGATTTCCAGCAGTTTTGACAGACCAGGTTGACACGAGCGTGAGCTGGAAGACCTTCATTTGTTTTGGTACAGTAGCTGTTCGACTTACTGCTTAAGTGTTTTACTTTGTACTCCAGCTTTGAACTTTGCATTCACAGACTAGATAAGTTTGTCTCGAATAATGTTGATCCATGTAGTCTTTCCTTTCTCTTTGTTGACGATGATGTCCTGTTTTTTTTTTCTCTGTAAATGACGACATAAATAAAAATAAGGTGTATTCCAAGACTGGCTATGAATGGAATAACATTGGCTATATTTAATAAATGTATTAATGAGTCGGTTGTTGTTTTGTGAGTGAGTACAGTACAAATGCAACACTTAATCTGATTCAAAATAGGGTTGAAAATTCTTTAAATCCTTTGATAAACAACATACTGTAATTAAGTAGGATAATTACTGTTGGTTGTAATTACTTTTCTTCTTACTGACCCACACAGTGTTTCTTCTATTTGTCTTTTCTTTCTAACATGGCTTTTGGCACTAGAAAAGACTCAAAGCCAGTATGGAGAAAAGTAAATAATGACAGCGATCACTAATTCATACTATTAAATAGAATTGGGTGAAAACATTTAAATAAATTTAAATTTTATTGATTTGTCCAAAAAGAAGGGGGCTCATGATTTTGCATTAATCAGTACAAGTATATAAAACTTCAAGGCAAATCCTAGTATTTTTGAAACCAGGCATGTTTTGTTTGATGATGTCAGATTCCAAAACAATGGTAGACTGTGTACAGCAAAACAACAACAATAATGACAACAACTTGAAAGCGATGTGGTAAAAATGGTCTTAGTTGGATCAAAAGGAAAATCGCAGCCAAGTTGTTGCTCCTCCCTGTAGAAATCTAGTTGAACAATTAAAAAAATTACATATATTACCTGTCATTTTCACACCAAAACATAAAAATATGGCCCAGGTTTAAAAACACTGATGTTCCCCTTTAGGACACTTAAAAAGGAGAAAAGAGTGTTTAAAAACAACATAAGTGCAACATCAACATGCTGACAAAACAGAAATAAAATGTCTGCAAAGTTTAACATCATTTAAAAAAAAAACAAAGATGTCTCCACATACAGTACATAGACAACATGAAGTGTGTTGTGGATGCGTGTTGCTCTTCAGTTCGGGGTTTGCACGCCGTGGTTTACATCTTTTCTGTTAAATGTGATGCAACATTTAACATTTAATTTAAAAACATTTACAAACATTTCAGTAACCTGAAGCATATTCAGTTTGCACAGATATCAGCTTGGACTAAAGCTGCTCTTAAGCTGATGTAATGATTTTAGAAGTTTTGATTCACATCATTTTTAACAGTTCTTACTTGTTTGCTCCTGTGTGAAGGTGATGTAGGAGTACACGAGGCTCCCAGCGATGCTGCAGGAAAACAGACGTTACAAAATCCGTTCCCAGACCAGAAAACATTAACTCTGCAACAGCACAGTTTAAATGGAGTTTGTCTTACCTGATGTTTAGACCAATAAAGTTAGTCCAGGTGAATATGTAATCTCCACCAAACACCATCCCAAAATAGGTCACAAGGATATTCTGCAGGAATCACAGACAGTCACTGCACACATCTGCGTTCATGAGACTAAGCGGCCTGCAGAGGGCAGGACTGGCGTGAAATGACTCACCTTAATGCAGCCCACGATGGAGGTGGTGAGCGCCGAGTTGTGCTGCGTGCACAGCAAGATGGAGTACATCAAAATGAAGCTGTGTGACACATTGAGGAAGGATTAGACAAGAGCAGCAAAGTGGGATATAATCTACAAACAAAGAGTGGATCAAGAGTTTACCCCATGACACAGGAGAGCACAAACTGCACAACAAACAGCAGATCAGACCAGCCACTATACTCCAACGCCTGCACACACACACGCACAGAGGAGATTCTCAGCACTAACTCTAGATGTTTAAAACAATATTATGAATACCATTTTTTGTTTAAAAAAAAAAAAGCTTACCATTTGCAAATCTCCTGAGTAGTAAGCGTATCCCACAGTGGGTAAAATCATTAATAAAGCGTTGTAATAGAGAAGCCCATATTTTCCCAGCTCCTACGGAAACAGCACAGTACAATCCTTGTTTTGTAAAACAACTTGGATTACTTCAGACAAGCAGTATGGAAGCATTCATTTTATTTATTTTTTTAATGTATGGCCTTATGAAATCCATTTTATTTTCTTTCAAATTCCATTTTTATTTTTTTCCTAAATTCCATTTTTTCCATTTTAATTTATTGAAATTCCTTTTTTTAACCTTTTTAACACTAATTGTACCATTAGAGAGTGTGTGCTATTAATGTGAATGTATAAAATGTCCACAATTTAATTAGAAATAACTGTAAATTTTATGATGCAAGCAACATTGCACTAATAAGCGCTTCAAACAAACAAAATAATGCATATAGTACGTTTTAAAAAATGCATACAAATTACATGATTGCAAACAAAACAGTCCATTTAAGATTTGTTAGTTTCTCTTTCTTATTTACTTGTTTGAAAGTTTTTTTCCAAATCAAATAAAATCAACAATCTTAATTCCCTATGTATGAGAGCAGCTGTAACATCACTTAAATTCCCCTCAGGGATCAATAAAATTTTCTGATTCTGATGCATCGCTATTATTGGACCGCTGGGGGTCATCTTGCCATCATAATTTTACATGCATGCAATTCACTTAGTAGGTTGTGAAAATAATGCAGGAAATAAGTCAATGTTAGCTTACCAATAAGGCACAGAAGCTATTTGGAAACTGCTCGGCTCTATATTTTTGGGTAAGCGACGGGTTTCATAGTTTTTCTAACAAAGTTGCCGACATGCTTGCATTGTTTGGGAGGGGGCAGGAGTGTTTCTGAAGTGATGTTCGGGTGGTTCCACGCACTAACAACCCCTTAGATTTTTCTTTCCAAATAAATGTTTCTCTTTCTCCCCATAACAGAATTTCAGTTGCATTAGGGTAATTTCTGTGATAATCCGTGTTTAACAATAGATTCCAATTTTTATTGGCCATTTCCGGGATACCAACTGTGGTACCGTGATTGCAGAAATCGTAGGACCATATTTATGTTCAAAACTTGGTCACCATTTGCTTTAATTATTTGGGACATCAATGCAACGCCTTTTTCTCGTGAAACTCCAGCAGCGTTTTGTGGAATAAAAATCTTTACTCGCCCTTCGATTGGCATGAAGGTGAGTAGATAAAGACTGAATCTAAAATTTTTAGGTGAACTATCCCTTTAAGAAAAGATGCAGACTAGTAACATTGCACACAGCGGGGCTGAACGCTTAGCAGCTCTGCTTACCTTGGATTCAAGTTTCTGCTTCACAAACGCCCCGTTAGCTGCTGTCAGTATGTTGTTCAGCATTATGAAAATGTATCCTTCAAGGTCAAAAGCTAAATCAGCGCTACGAAAAAAACCAAAACAGGTCAAAGAGAGAGATGCACACTCAGACACGCTATGTACCACCTGGATAATGTCAGTATGTGTGTGTGTGTGGCCGTCTCACCTGGCAGCAACAAAAGCACCAAAAATCATGGTGTATACTGAGATTTTAACCGCTGTAGAGGATGTTTTTCTGTGGGGCAGAAATGGGTTGCAGTTAGTAAAGCATTTAATCTGCAAGTGAGAGCATTTTTGTATATTGGTGCTGAACAAATGTTAAGCTTACTTACTTTAGCAAGAGTCCCTCAAACACCATGGTGAGGAAAATCGAAAACCTCCTCAAAACTGTAAACATTGGCAGACTAGAGGCAAATAAAACATGACAAAAAACATTTTGCTGTTTCAAATAAAGGAAATCATGTTTTAGCTTATATCATATACTGAAATTCCAACTTATAGGTAACAAGTTCTGACTTGAGTCGTTGTGTCCCAAACAGCCCTGTTATTTGATTCCCAACATACAGCAGAGGCAGCGGAAACATCTGGAAAGACACACAAACACACAAAAAAAAAACATTCAGGGCAGCAGTTCTGCTCCTTTATATGAGGTTTTTCTCAGCATCATGCATGTCAGTCAGAGTGAGAGAAATACTTCAGTCTCACCTTGCGTGGTATGCTCAAATCCATGTCTGGAAACGAGATCACACCAAACATCTTCCCGAACTTTAGAACTACGATTGTAGCAAACATCTACAGAGTGATTGACGCAAAGACACTGAGTATTTTAAGGTCACTATGGGTGAACGGAAAGTATCTGTGTCTCAGTTTAGGACAGTACTTACTTGACCGATTCCAACACATGTTGATGATGGAAATCTGTAAAACATACAGAAAATGGTACAAACAAGAAATTAATACAAATATCCAAATATAAGGATATTTTTAAAAGTGAATATATAATATTTTTTAGCCTAAATTTTACTTTTTTAAATTAAAAAAAGATGGAATAAGAATAACATATATTTTGCAACATAGGAAGTGATTCAAAAGTTAATTCACTAGAAGTCAAATTTTATTAAAATACTACATACCACTGAAAAGGATGATCCTGCTACATAATCTATCATCTAGGCTATGAATGGAAATATATAGAATCAACTATGATAAAATTAGGGTGATAAAACCAAGGTTAACACTAGTAAAAATAGGCTACAGAGAAGTCACTTTGTCAGTGACATTTCTCAGACATGTATATTTCCAAGTAGCATCCATCTCAAGTTTACTAACTACCCCGTGAAATTTTCAGTGCAAGACTTACACTTGCAGTTGCAATTAAAAAAAAAAGAGAGAGAGAGTTTCCCTTTGTCTTAGTATTTGTAAAATCCTGGCTACAGCTCTGTTATCAGTGATCAAACTCACTCTGCTCCTGTAAGATTTAGGAAGACAGTTTTGATCAATGAACAGCATGAACATTATCTATCAATCTGAACCTTTAGTTAGTCTTGTCCGTATTTAATGTCGCAGTTATCGCTGATATAAAATCGGTCCGCTGTCAGAGCTGAAGCTTCATTTCACTGCCTCTGTACTTTGTACCTTTACCTGTAGCTGGTGAGGACGCTTTTGTTGACAACAACGATGAGAAACGAACTGACTCCGTAAAATCCCGCAGCGAACAGTTTCATGAACACCGGGGAGCTGTCACCGGATGCGGCTCCTCTGCCTTTGGAGGATGCTGCTGCCTCAGGTGACAACTTTCTGCCGGGCTCATTTCGGCGTTTACGAAGATCTGCCATCATTCAGTAGCGCTAAAGTTCAAACGGAAACCCGAAAGTCCTGCTGCACATGCGCACAACACAGACAAGGAATTCTGTGGGCGAAAACGGAAATGGAAGGAAGTGAATCATCTTGGGGTCTAACAAGATACTTCGACCACTCAGGAAAATTTGGTTAGAACTTTTTTCACATTAAATTGTTAAATAGTTTGTTACTTTAAGAGCCAAACACAAGGTATACTAAGTTTAATCACACTGACTAAAACCGTCGTCGTCTGGAAATACATTCTAATGTCTATTTCAATGTTTTTACTCGACACGAAACATTTAACGGAGTACTAATTAGGCATTAAAAAAAAATCTTTGCCGTTAAAAGTTCTCTGGAAAGCCTCCATATTTGTGTCTGTCTATGCTACCAGGTGAACATAAGTTAAGTTATGGCTTTCAAATAAGCGAGTTTAGTGTAAAATTTCATGGACAACATATTAGATAGGATAGGATAGGTTAAATTTACATGAACAGCAGGATATACATGACAGTCTCAACTAACCTTGTCAGCTGGTTTAAGACCAATATTTTAGCTAAAACAGAACACATTAGCTGTGAGGTAGCATAAATCCTACTTTCTAACCTACTACACTCAGCTTTTGAGTCAAATAGTTAAAGAAAAGTGTTGACTGAACTTGTTGGTCATTTTGGAGGCTCTTGCTTGTGGTACTGTTGAGTTTAGGTCACTATTCAATCTATTTCTTCAAATGAGGGTTGCCCAAATATTAGAAATTGTGTTATTACAAATGTTTTATGTCAAACTACAGCCTGAACCCAAGGCTCATCATGTTGGCTATTGTTTCAGCTTGTACTCAATAAACTGGCAGGTAAGTGTAAATCAAACCCTTGTTTATATACCTTCCAAGTTGATACTGGATTACCTTGAAATAGTGAAATACAGAAATCATCCCAGCGTAATATGCTTGATAAAAGCAATTAAGAGACCATGGCACTTTAGTCTACAACTTTAGAAACCACATTATTAAATTAAATATTAACAACCCCACAGCTACAGAGCACAGGTAACACCTCTAAAGCAATTTATTAGAACAGGGATGTTTGCAGAGAGAGTTTTACCGTCATGTGGCTCAAACAGTCCTACAAGAAAACTGCTTCAGCCATATGTGTCAGTGAATCACCAGCAAGTCTTCGCAGAGCACAGCATATAAAGCTTTAAATTCACTCCATCATATTCATAACACCACCCCCACCTTTCACCCTACCCCACCCCAATTGGAGACATACCCGCTTCAATAAAAGAAAATGCTCACTGGCGATGCTGACGCAGGTGGCTGAAAGCACCATTAGCTTACATTACATTCTGTAGCTCATGATTGTTCCACAATGACAGCCGCCGTTTCTTTCAGACAAATTATGCATTGGGTGCTGCTGCACTGATAAAAATAAACAGCAAACATGGTTTACAGGAGGAGGGACACAATCTTCAGAGGACTGGTGCTGACAAAACCAAGTGCTTTGAGATCTGAAAGACATTACAGATACTGTAAGAGCGAGATATGTCGACGGTTCATCGTTCTCACCTACGTTTCAACAATCACTTCTCAAAAAGACACGAGAACTTGCAGTCTACGGTTTGAGAGAAGCAAGTTCATAATAGAGGAATACTTAAATTCTAAGTAACTAGCTGTCAGGTTCACACATTCAATCACACACTTCGTTGCACACTCTCACACACATATCCTTAACAAAAAAATACAATATTTGCTTAGTGGTCCTGAAGTTACAAGTAGTACAGTCCATATGACCTACGAGGACCAGCCTAAAGATATACAATGGGCCCTGGGACACCCTGAAAACACAGGTAGCACATCTGGATCAGGGAATACAAAGCATTACTAACCACTGGTCCACAAAAAAGGCAAGCTATCAAAAAAGGAAAAGAGGCATTTGCTTTCACTGCACAACAAGCAGAAAAATACCAAGCTTTCGTAGGAAGTCACTTTGTCTTGTTACCCATCCTGAATCGGTGCCTCGCAAAGGGATGGGTGGTCAGATCCATGTAATTACACTTTAAATGCATGTTAAGCCATACTTTAGATATTTAGTACAAGTTTTTTCTATGTAGTGTAGTGCTACCACATCAGTGTGTATTACTGGGGAGAAAAACTCCAGTACAAAGTCTTTTCTAGCATGACCCCATAATACTGAGCTGAAAAGCACAAAAGCTTCAGGGGAAAAGATACACACACTTCAACCTAATCGCAGAAATGCATAAATTCAAGCAGCACAAAAAATAGCAATGAAGTATGCATAATCTCTGAAAAAAAAAAGAAAAAAAAAAAGAAAAAAAAAAGAAAAAAGTATGAAAACATCCCTGCTTTCATGGTCCTAAATACAAAACTTCAGTGTAACAAGAGGTCCTTTTTCCGCCTTTTTTTTGTCTTTTGTTCTCCTTTAAAACGGGTAAAATTTTAGTCCTCTGGTGGTGTGAGTGGTATGGGATGACAGTCTTTTCTTTTTTTGTCATTTAAAATCTTTTTTTTCCTCTGTTTTCTTATATACTTGAAGATGTGGTAAGCATGCAAGCCTCGTAGAGGAGGGGCCCGGAAGGGCTGATGGGTGGGCTGGTGGTGGAAAAGGAGCCTTTAGGCCAGAGCTGGGAAAGCCTCAGGATCGTCCACGTTGGGGACTGACACGCCACTAGCCTGGAGGAACAAACACACAGAAACCAGGACAAAGTTAAGAGCGCCTGTATTAAAGCTACAGTAACTTATCACCAACAATGGATCACATTACTGCTTCTATATGAAAAGGGTCACTCAGTGCTGAACCACAGATAACTAGCATTTAATCTACTGATTCCTTTAGCACCAAGAAACATTTTGGCCTCTTTTGCTTTTATTTTCCAGCCTACAGCTTTAGTGTTTTGGTTCAATTTCACCTCAGTGTTCTCAACAATAGATCCCCTAAAAACCCCTAAAAAGTTGGTGGCTGGTTGGAGATTTTTTTAATACAGTTGCTGATATGGTATCTAGGTTTATGCTTAAACTCTATTCTCCTATTACTAACTGAACACTTTACTTAGTGCAACTGTTTTCCTGCAAAACTTCTTTTCTGTGTCCTTTTGTAAAAAACAAAGGAACAGTACAACAAATTTGTTTCTATAAAAGTTGGTCAAAAATTGTTAAAATTATTTTAAAATCAATAAATAACTAATTTAAGTGCAGCTTAAAACTGACAAAGAATTAGTCCGCAACGACCTTGAGAGTTAAATAGTTTATGTAATTCTTTTAGGCGTGAATGTCAGAAATTTACTGGTTCAAGTCTCCTAAATGAGATTCGCTCGTTTTGTTAGTTTGCTATGATTATAAACTAAATGTCTCTGAATGTCTTTTTTGATTGGTGGTCACATAAAACAAGCATTACAAACATGTCAAATTAGGATTTAGAAAGTTGTAACTACTAAAAAATAATGTAAATCAGTAAAGAAAACATTTGTATATTTGCAGCTCTAGATTATTTTTTTTTTAAGAAATCTAAGAATCCGATGCCAGCTTTTGGTTCTTGACAGTTGAACACTGTCAATTATTACTTATTATAAACTCTCAACTCAAAGTATGCACCATGGCTACATAAATCCACCGTACCTCCATCATGAGGTCAGTCTGTGAGTTTTGGATCATGGCATCTGTGGTCAATGGTCTGTTATTTCAGGACCCCCATGTTCAACAGTATGTTTTTCCAAGTCAGTGGTTTTACAGCCTTTTCAGAGTCTGTGAGCTAAATCTTTTGTGAGGGACACTAAACCTTTGTTGTAGGCAGCAACAACAGCTTCTATTGTTACCTTTTCGGACCGTCCTCCCCCGCGTGCCGTCCTGCTGCCTCCCCCGCCGCGGCCTCCCCTGCCTCCGCGAGCTCCCCCACGCCCGCGGCCGGGGCGGCCAAGGTCTCCAAAGTTGATCTCCAGCTGGGATGTGATGTCATTGGCTGGTTTGCGGAAGTGGTGGTCACTGGACTCATCGGGGTTGGCCTGCTGATAGGAACAGATGGTGACACTATGTTAGATAAGTGAGTGGACATGTGTGTTCTGCTTCTTTGGCTTAGCACAACACAGTCTTTAGATACTTTATTTCCTCTAAGTCACCCGAAATAAAAATTAAATAAACATTTCCAGTATTTGAAGGTATATGGAAGCACAGATGGGTTTACGCAGATTGTTAACACTGAATGTTTTCATAGACTGTGTGGGAGAAAGAGGAGTGTGAGAGCTGCAGGCACCTTGTGGTACAGAGTGTGTGTGTCTGCTTCCGTCTCTGCAGCATCAATCAAAGCACCGACAGGCCTCTGAAATTTAAAGACAGCACAAGATTTCTCTTCAATACAATGTCAGATCAGCTGCTGAGACATAAAATGATGCACACGCTTCACAGAAGTCACCACAGTAGGTCGAACAATCTGTTTTTAAACACATCCACCATGAAAGAAGACGATAGAGAGAGATACTTGGCGGTCAGCTTTGTAAACAGGTTAAAAAATGACTCTGCAAATATTGTGATAACTGATTGATCCTTTCAGTCAATGATTTCCAGGCAGCTTCTTGAGACGTTATGTCACACCAGGCATCTTAACACATCTCTTTGAGGCTCTGAGTAATGGTGATGCACATCTTTTACAGTTTTCTCATCTTTTTATCAGTGCTTCAGTTTCCCATGTTTGCTTATTCTATATTTTCTGTTGTTTTCGGCTCTGCTAGAAAATTAAACAGAGCAAAACATAACTGGATTTCTTTTTAACCTGTCAAATCATTACATGCAAAATTTTACAGTAGCTATATTTTCTTATGTTCTTACTTTCATTTGTTAAAACATTTAAGTCAAAGGACAACTTAACACCCTTAAATAAACCAAAACTTCAAGGACAAGTTCAGTTATTTGCACATTAAGCCTTATATAAAGGATATTTACGATCATATACAATGTTCTTCAACACTGTTATGAACAGTGCAGTCCTAAGTGGAGCTTGTTGACAATGGAGGAGTATGTGCACTCAGATATTCCATCAAAAAAATACAAGAAATGCTTGTCTTAAAAGACGAGAGACTCGTTGAATGTTTAGTGGTGTCCTCTCATGTAAACACAAAGCTAAACACGGGTATATAAACCAAAAGTGTCTCTTTCAGCTGCTTCACAAAACAAACAAACAGCTGTTTCCGGGATGTATATCTGTTTAGCTGCACGTTTTAGTGTCAGTACATGAGAGGACACTACTTAATATTCATTGACTTTCATGTCTTTTGAAACAAGGCTTTGTTAGATTTGTTTGATGGATTGTCTTAGTGCACATGCTCCTCCGTTGTTTTCAGCTAGCGGTGGTTTCAGCAACGAGCTCCAGCTCTTGTGGCTGCACCGTTCCTCATAATAATGCCATAGAACATCGTATATGATTGTTATTATCCTTATTGTATGGCTTAATGTGCAAAAAAACCAAACTCCTCCTTATAAAAATAACAAAATGTTTAATGTCATTGTGACGTAGACACTGGTAGTGAACCATGAGTCTGTACGGAGCTGGTGTAGACTGCTGCAGTGTTCTAAATGAACACAATTTCTCAGATGGGCAAATGTTTCCTTTTTTCTGTTTTATCATAAATCACCAAACTCACATCTTCACTCTTGGACTTGTGCAGCACGTATCCTTTCTTCCACTGGCTGTCGGCGCCTTCGTTGGGTTTACGGATGTTGAACTCCACCTTGGTGCGCTCCTTGTCCTGCATGGCCTTCCACTCGTCCAGGGTCATCTCTTTGGGGCCTTCGTTTTTAACTTCTTCGACCTCATTCTCCCTGGAAATCCGGCACACCACAATGTTGGACCTTAAACCTCAAGCAGCCAATCCTCTTTGCTCTATACATGCTCTCTAATCCTGAGGCCAAAGGGTCAGTGACAATGTTTATCCTGTTTGCACTGAAGGCTATGACGAACATGCACATGCAAAGATAAATATGGTGACAGGGAACAGTGTGATGACGTAGAACTCTGACACTTCAAACTCCTTTCCTTGACTTGTCAGACGAGTTCCTTTCCTGAACATCTAAGTGTCAACTGAAACCTGAGCATCTCAAGAAAAATGGACACTCACTTGTTCTCAGAGCCGGCGGGTGCGTTTTCCTCTCCCTCTGGAGTCGTCTCAGGAGCCACAGTCTGCTCAGCCTCACTGGGAACAAAGACACACACCCACTTTGTCAATACTGATACATTCTGCCTCCAGCTGGAGCATTACTTTTGAGTGTTACCTTTTTCAAGCCAGCTGACATATACACACTGTTAGTACAAACTCACTAAAATGATAAAAAGATAGAATGGATTTGTGAGCACTGCAGGACACATTTACAGTCACTGATTTTGTTTCTTTTGGTGCATGTGACCCCGAAAGCAGAGTACACACCAGACTTTTCAATAACTGGAGCTCTCTTTTATTTAAATACCAAAATAGAGGCACTTACTGTAGACCACACACAGTAAAGAAACAAATTTCAGAAGTGCACCATTATCCTGCCGACAATGATATTCAGATAAACAGGCCACATGTCTGTTCTGGGAAACTCACCTCACTTCATCCTTCACGCTGCCCCAGTTGTTTGAGCCACTGCCGCTGCGCTTGTCCTCACTTTTCTGATTGCTGGAGCAAACACACACACACACACAAAAACAGTGATGTTTACTTCATAAAAATACGTAAAGCCCACATTAACAACTAATATTAGAACCAAAAACAAACCCTGACCTCAAGTATGTAATAAAAAGTAGCTTAATCCAAGTAACTCGGGGAGAAAACTGACAATGTTATCCCATGTAAAGTATAACTGCCAACAGAAAGATGAACAGTAACATTAAGCGTGTAACCTGAAGGCCATGCTACAAAGCAAGTTAAAGGCTAATTTGGTGTTTCATGTCAGTTTTATTCTTAATAAAATGGGCTACTGCATGCCGCCTGTTTCAGTCAACAGAAACTGGTTGTTATGATGGAAAGATATAAGAATCTTAAAAAATGTTACAGCAGAAAGTAACACTGTTGCTGCAAATAAAGCAATGGAGAAATGCTGATAGAAAACGGCTTTTTATGAAAATTTTGTAAGTTTGGTTTATTTTACCACCTAACACACTCAATACGTCCAGCTTATTTCTAACATGTGAGCTGCATGTCACAGAGCTCTTGAACATTAAACCACATGCACAGTATTTCAACAGTACACTCATGAACTGCTTTCAGATAAATACTGACGGAGTAATCAATTTTCTGATTGTTATTCTGTTGACTGTGAAGAGTTAAAAACTCATT
>JAQLOL010000004.1:7057251-7068858 GCA_029783665.1 Naso thynnoides
TATGGTAATGAACTAGCTAATGACAGGTTTTAAGTATGTTAACTTAAGCAAATATAAAAAAATAAGTATCATCCAACATGCCTGCCAAACCTCGCAGCAGTTGACTCAGACCACTGACTGGAAGCAGAGATGTCCTCGTCCTGAATCTGCCCGCCAGTCATTCCGAGGGGATATCGACACATTTCTGCAAACACAGAAAACTTCACTGATACACATGCTGCTCACAATTTGAATTTGTTTTTTATGTTTTTGAGATCTGCGTGCTTTCATGTGCCATGTCGAGAGTTTTTATTCTTTTTGTGTAATTGCAGGATGTGTGGAGTGGAGTGTGGAGTGGTCAGGCCTTGTCCCTTCCCCCCAGTCCCCTTCCTGCAGCCCTGCAAGGCCTCTGAAGCCAAACAGAGGCATCTCTGTGTAGGTGCCAGTCTCAGCAAAATGAGGCGGGAGTGGTCCCAGAGGTGCCTACGCTTTGGTTTTTTATCCTTTTTCATTATTTCTACATGCAAGAGACATTTCTGAGTCTTGAAGCACCCACTGGGCATTATATTATTATTGTGTGGGCACAAAAAATAAGTCTAGAAACAAAATTTGCTCCACTATGGTGCTAATATGATTCACTACTGACCATACTGTGCAACTGCTCACTCCATCCACTAAAGTGTCTTTGTTTATTCTTACCATCTCCACCAGGTAATTAAGGAGCGTCTGTGTTTTACTCACCTTCCCACTCAGAGCGCCACGACATGTACTTTGAGTGACCAGCAGCACAAATAAGTCTTTTACTGTGAGAGGACTCTGAGAGAGGAAAGTCAAGTGAGTGCATCTGTGTGTGCCCGTGTATGTGTGTGACATAGTGTGTGTAGGTGTGTGTGTTACCTACAACTATGCTTACAAATTTTCTAACTTTTTTTTTTCCGCGAATGCCCCCTGCTTGTGAAAGGTCTGCCTGTTCTGAGGATATTTGCTGTCTGACCATTAGGTAAACCACATAAACACACACACACACACGCACACACACAACATTCTTGAGTGTTAAGCCCACCCACCTAAAACTACTTTCCCTCTTCATCGTGTCCACATGCTTGTCCATCAGGAATATAGAGAAGTTATTTTAAGCTGATACTTTATGTGACACATCCACATAGACTGACTCCTTCCTCACACAATTAAACTTTTATATCATCGATTCTGTGCACGTGCCTTAAGCCAACAACCAACGTGTCCTTGAGCAAGATATTTAACCCCCACCTGCCCTGACAACGACAGACCTGGATATTAATATCAACTGTACCTGGGTTGACTTGGGATTGCACAGCAGCAGCCAGCAGGATAAAGAGGACATGATGGGAAAGCTGCTGAACCTTCACCACCTTCATTTCTCCTCTGCACACCTACAAGTGTCAGTCCTAGATCAGTGGATGAGATCAGTGTTACCAGCATACATCATATACGACATTAATTACAACAAATTTTTTAAAGTTTCAGATGATTCAAAGATTTTATCAGTCACATACACAAACAATTTAAGGGCTCCTCTTTAAAAAATAATGATAAAATTACAATAATTAAAATTAAAACTATAAAGTTTAAACTATCAATGATAACACATGTGAAACATGCAAGATTAGTTCTCAGGCTGAACTTCAGGTGAGATGTACTTTGGGAAATGCACACACAGTCCTCCTTGTAACCAAGAGTCTTGCTCTTTCCCTCCACAGTACCTGCTTTTTATTTACCTTTTAAAAGTCCTGTGAAGGGCTCTGTGACTTCCAGCTCTAACACACTGTGGTGCTCTCTATTAGAACTTGGACGTCAGAAACTGTCCTTACAATCCCTCACGTGGTGGATTTACCAAAGATGCAGACGACAGTCGTGTCAGTTTGATGTGTGCAGAATGTATTCTCACTGTCGTATATATTGCATTTTTACTTTTTTCTTTCATACATTCACCAACATAATAAGTTTAATGGATAAGAACATGTCTGTAAAGCATTTCTTCGTTGAGTTAACAGACAGCAGACGTTCACGATCACCGACTAGCTTTCTGGTAGAATAACTTATCTTGTATATTTCTTAGGTTCATAATAATGCAAGTAAAATTCAGTTAAAGTTCAAATATCATATCCATGTGCACCTCAGTGAGGACATTTTTTGTTTATTTTAAACCCACATTATGTATTTTTCTGTATGAGATCACTCTCTGTATGGAGGTGAGCTGACTCAAACCTCCTTCAAAGTCAACCTGAGAAAAATATTGATTTGACTTACTTTTGAAAGTTCTTCTCTTGTTATTATGAAACCATCTGTTTCAGGAAATATCCAGTACTTTGAGATGATACATTCACACTGCGACTCGCTGACCTCGTCTGCACAAGGACTTTCAGGGAATGGAAGAGAGAGAGAGAGAGAGAAAGAGAGAGAGAGAGGGGAAATGAAGGCTGATGTAAGAGTCTTTCTGGCTGCAGGAAAGAAGCAGAGAAAATAACACGCTTTGGGATTTTTTTTGAGGTGAGGCCAAAATCCCAGAATTCCACCTGATCCACAAATGGTTTCAATTATGGCCCACAGAGGCAGCTGAGAGCAGTATCTGGCAGCTTTCACCCAGAGCTACTGACAAAAACAGACTGGAGTTCATTTTCCTGCAGAGAAGAACCTGCTAATTACTGAAGGAGACACGATGTTTCGAAAAACTCTTGCTGGATGCAAACAAGATGAGTCACAGCTGGGATGAAAAATGGAGTGGACGCAGCAGTTACAGCAAGAAGAAGGCAGAAGCTTGTTTTGATGATCTTAAGAGCAATGAAACTGCTAAAATTCACTCAAAATGTTCATTTATAATTGCCAACCCAGCCTAATTCTCAACCAGCAAAGAATTAGAAAAAAGATGCAGAGAAAAAAACAAACAAACAAACAAAAATGAAACAACCCTAAGCACAGAGATAGGCCTACTGATTTGCAAATGACTATAAGAAATGAAAGTTCAGGGATTAAGGCAATGTAGCTGGAGCACATGGATAACTGGCGAGAATTTTATTTCAGATTAACTTTTCAACACCAGGTCCATCTTCATTAGAGTCTGCTCACTAAATACAGTTAGCAGCTGGTTAACTTAGCAGAAAGACTGAAAATAGTCGTACAAGCTGATTCTTCTGTTACTCTCTGTCTAGATCAGGGGATCCCAAACTTTTTAGCCTTTTTTTTTTCTCTGCTTTTGTGGCTGGGCCACTCAGGGATTTCCTCTGGGTCGCATGCATGGGGGCCATTTGAATAGGTCTGCTCTGTGAGCTAAAGACTCATGTTGGAAAGCTAATGACAATGCTTGTGTGAGTGTAGCATGTATACTTATGCTTAGCATTTATAATGTTCATGATGGTCACTGCCTCATTTTTTTTAGTAGCCTATGCTAATGTTTGTAAGCAGTCAATGCACAGTAAAACCGAGATTGAAGAGAATCTTAGCCATCAGTTTTGCAGATATTTGGCCAAAAACCAAAGTACTGCACAAAATTAAAAAAAAAAAAAGTGAGCTGATGTGGGTTCTGCAGGAAAAGTCTGGGGATCATTTTACCTAAAACCACAAATGTGAACCTCTCTGTAACACTAGAGGAATTAACTTGGGTTCACTTAGGATTCAGTAGGGTGTTTGTGTTTCTGTACAAATTTGGGTTGATTCATTTTTGTTTGCTCATATTTGTCTTTAGAGAAAATAATGAACAGCTGGTGATGCTAGATGACAAGCCAGGGGATGTCTAAAGTTATTAGGATCGATCCTCTGAGGATCATGAAATTTCATGACAGCCCCTTCAATACTGAATGACACTGGTATTCTAAGAGCCACAGCGCTAAAATGTCAAACCAAAGGATGAACTTAACACTGCTGTACAGTGAAACAAAGCTTCTGAAGTTCATTTTACCCAGCAAAATTCACAAGGGGGTGAGCAGAATGACACTGTGACCATTTCTCATTATAATCAAGCAAATGAAAGTAGAGGCCACGTCCTGGAGGCCGCCCACTGCATGTGTCAGCAGCAGCTGCACTAGCCGAGCTGCAAGGTGTCGTGCCTGGATGTGGGTGGGTAAAAGCTGATATTATTCATATTTTCCAGCTGCAGCGTTACATCAAGCTGCTGCTGTCTACACACACAGGGAGCTTAATGGTAGATGACCCTGTTTAATAACTACAGCTGGTGTACCTGTTACAATAACAGAGAGCCTTCAGCCTCGCAAAGGGCCTTCTGCATGCCCACGTCCCATTTTCTCACCCAATTATAACAACACTAATGAGGAAAGTATTCTTAAAAGGTCAGACCAGGAACTGGTGCTGCTTTTCATTATGTTAGAGGCAATATTTCAGCCATCATCACCCATGGATTCATCATAGCAATGAGGATCACAATTTGAGAAATGACAAATTGTGAGTGCAAGAGAGCAGGAAAGAAGAGATGAGCTTCAGGGAAAAGAGGCGAGGATGGTGAGGAAAAGGAAGAGGAAGAGGAAGAGGAAGAGGAAGAGAGGGGTTGGGGGAAGCAGGGCCAGGAAGAGATTCATTGATTTTGGACAGAACTCAAAGGCTCGTCCCCCAATCTGGTGATTCAAAGACCTGGCTTGCAGTCAGCAAGGTGGAGCTGGTGTGACAACAGCTGTCCAGAAGAGTATGAAGTGAGTCCTCCAGCTTTGCTTTCTCTTAATCAGTACTTCAGGACTTTCCAAACAATTCATCTGAAGGGTGAAGCAACGGTGACGCAGCAGTTTATTGCTGCCGAAGTACAGCATAAACTAATAATACTTACAGGACTTGGTGGCTTCATTTTTACACCAACAAGATTGTAGCAGCATCTGCGCTCAGTTTCCCTTTGAGACACAGGATCATCTAATAATATGTCCTTCAATAATATCTTTAATTTAAAACAAGATGAAGGCCAGTATGAACAAATCATGCATGTATTTTAGATGGAAACAAGTTAACCAAACTATATACAATGTATTTGAAACAAAAAAATATTATAAGATATACATGCTTATTTTTAAACTTGTGTAATTACAGATTAAGTGTCAGAACAAGCACAGTAAAGGTTTTCATTTTTACAGACAGAAAATGTGTTAGCATGTCCAGACAGGAGCCTTTTCTTCATAGATCTTCATCAGAAAACAGCAAAAATGACAGTGACCATGATGAGTCACAAATCCATTAATGCAGACACAACTACAGTTTAACAAGCCTGGCAAGTGGTGATGGCACCAGGTCAGGGAACTGAACGTATGTAAGGTACAACAATTATCAAACTAAAATACATAAACACACACGCACACACAGTATGTAACATACAAACAGCATCTGAAAGACCGCAGTGTTTATTTTACCTGACAGTCCAAGTTTTTAATAACTGCTCTGTGCCACATTCATACCTATAGGAGGATGGAGCTAAGAAGAAATACTAAAGGTATGCTTTCATTTTCAGAATTGCAGTGTATAATGTCCAGTGTATGTGTAGTGGAACTCAACAACAAAGGGTTAGGGCTAGAAAAATGTTAATCAGAGTGTATTTGCATTGATATTTTGGGAGTAGCTCTCTGTTAATCTTCTCAGTTTGAAGATCAGATCTTCATAAAACTTATATTTGCACCATGCTCAGCTGTGCTTTGTGCTCAGTGCCACTTAGCAAACATTAGCATGTTAACAAAATTAGTGTACCATGATGAAGTCCGGTGTGTAGGATTTAAAGGGATCTACTGGCAGAATTTAAATATAATATTCAGAAACATGTTTTCCTTTGCGTAAAATTACAGGAAAATAAGAATGATTGTGTTTTCATTGACTTAGAACAAGCTTTTTGTATCAGCAGAGGCAGAAGATTCTCTTTGACGGAGTATGTTACGCTGCCATGGTTCTACTGTAGCCCAGGGTGGACAAACCAAACGCCAGTTTAAAGTTTTTCGGTAGTTTAGCAGCCAACACAGATTCTCCCAAATGCTTGAAAGGGAACATTGTGCAGAAGGACATTTAGTCGAATGCAGTTTGCAACTTCACAGCTAGACAACTAAATCCTACACACTGCACCTTTAAACGTGCATGTTAGCACGCTGTTGTTAGCATGTAGCCCAGCCCCACACAGCTGCAAGCATGGCTGTAGACTTGCTTTGATTTACTGATAAACACATTAATTGGGCAAGGAATTGATGATGTCAACTTAAACTTAAGGATAAAAGTCATCTTTTTTATTACACTCGCTGCATCCCTTTTTTTATTTAATCTTTAATGAATTTCACACTCATACAGCTGGGACTGTCTCGGAGCACAAGAAGTAGCAAATCAAAACTTGAGGATTGAAAACTCAAAAGTTTGCTCAGAGCAGTGATGAATGAGCACTCAGTCCTGTAGCAGATGCAAATAACTGCAGTCTACTGATGTCACAATACATGATATCTGTGTTGTAAAGTCCTTTTGAATTTCACGCATAAGTGCAATTTTGCTTTGTGCAGCTTTACAAGCACCACTACACAGCCATCTCATCCCCTAAGCAGTCTGGCAGATTCTCCGCATTCAGCACGTTGAAGAGTCGAGCAGCACTGTCAGCCCCAGCTCCCTCACCCTGCCCCCAGCTGTCCCGGTCATCGCTCTCATCTGTGTTCGATTCATATTCTGATCCGATCCCTGACTCCCTGAACCTGAGCAGCTCTAGGGCTCCCAGGACCTGCTCCCCCAGCAGCGAGCTTTCATCCGGGGCTCCGTCGCTGGGAGTCTCCCCTGTGTCCTGGCTCTGCTCCTGGCTGTCCGGCACCCGGGAGGAGAAGCGGAAACACTCAAGTCGAACTCCGCTGCTGCCAAGTCCCAGAGGGCTGGTGTCAGTGCCCATGGTGCCTGGAGAGCAGGGTGTGGGGAGAGTGGAGGCCCAAGCACCGTCACTAACAGGGAGCATGGACTGAGCTGCTAAAGCACCCGTAGATGAGGAAGAGGTGAGGGGTTCTTGGGGCGTATTCGGGGGTTTTGCACGGAAAGTGATCTCTAGGAGGCTGTCCTGTGAGCCCACTGAGGGCAGAAAAAAGACAACAAAAGAAGGATGCATAAGATGCAATAAAGCACAGAGAGAACTTACACTTATCACATGTAAACAGACTTATGAAGAGAAATTTGAGCAAAGCAGATGAGATTTTATGGAGAGAGTTGAATGAATCCTCTGCTGACAGAATTTGATAATTCATGACTGCATGGCAGGGTACTGCCACTGGCTAAACGCAGGGAGGGGGAGAGTAGAGAGCAGAGCTGAATCCTCTGAGAGGGCTGCCATGGTTTAATTAATTGAGTGCCAGGATTAGATGAGAAAAGGAGCCGTAACAACAGGAAGAAGCAAGGAAGAAAGAGATGAAATGAAATGAGTGGAAGGGTGAAAACGGTTGGATTTTAGAAAATTAGTAGAGGAGAAAACATCTGAAAAAAGGAAGATTCAAGGCAGCAGAATGGAAAGAAGAAGGAATATAAGATAAGCACTCACTTGATGTTAACTGGCCAGCAGCTTTGAGCTCCAGTTCCTGGATCTGTTTGACCAGCAGGGAAATGTGTTGCAACAGGTCAGTGTTCTGCTGCAACAGCCTCTGCACTCTGGCCTGGGCATCAGTCCGTGCACACACCTCCACTGACAGCTGCTCCTGGAGCACATGGACCTGAACAGACCAGACACACAAGTGTGAGAAAAACTGAATCTGAGATGTACAAACCCAAAAAACTTTCAGTTTCAATTGAAGGGATTCTTCCCTTGCTGCAGTGCTCCTTTATTCTTTCTCATGAGACAGTAATTTAAAAACCCACAATGTTATTCAGAGGAAACTTGCTAATTAAATCCTGCGGTGACTTTTATGTTTTTGGAGTTTTTCAGTCAAAAGTTTCACTCTCTAGACTGTAATGACACATCATAATGAATTAATGTCTATCAATGAGACAGGCCAAACTGAGCACGAAATTCTAGAACTTGAAAATCATTTGCTTTGAATCCTCAAAGGCCTTGAAACACAACTCTGGAAATTTGTAATTGATGTAAAACTTTTCAAAAATTTATGTTAAAGTTTATGGGAATCAGAGAGGTACATATCTTAACACACCACCAATTAAAAATGTAAATAGTGCTTCATTCTGTGTCTGTTTTTGTTTCATTATGTGTCAGAAAAGTTTTTTGACATTAACTTTTACAGTAATCCTAATTAGGAATTGGTTGATCCACCAAGTTGGTCCAGATTAAAATATCTCAGAGGGCGACTGCAGTTCAGGAGGAAGAGCGGAAGGTCAGCAGTTTGATCCTTGGCCTCTTCAGTCTGTATGTCTTTGGGAAAAAAGTGTCTTTGGGAACTCCACGTTGTGTATGTGTGTGTGAGAGTGTGTGTGTGAATGAATGGAATTTTCATTGGGTACTTTGAACAGAAAGCGCTGTATCTCTCCTGATTAGCAAGTTGTGGCTTGCACCTTGCCATCAGTGTATGAATGTGTGTGAATGTATCAATCAGTTTAACTACTGGATGTATTTCCAATTTCGGACCAATTTTATGCTCTAAAAAGGAAGAATCCCTCTCTCTTTATTGATCCCTTGACTTAACCACCATCAGGTTAATGCTTATATTTTATTTTATTTATTTATTTGTTTTTTGAAACAGCTCAACATATACCAGACTCATTATCCTTTGGCTAAGGATGGCACGCATTCATATCCCCCTCAGAATAAATTCTAATAACAATGAAGATCTTTTTTAATTTGACCAACTTTTAATATCATCAAGTCAAAATGTCTTTTTGTCCAATACTTTGGTTTATGATGAAATACCTGAAAAATTACAGACATTTCAGTCAGTTTCAGCTTAGCTAACCTTACCTCCGCAGTGCTGTGTCAGTACTAGAGAAAGGTCTGACTGCACCAATTATCATTCCGAAACAGGGGGAAAGTTCCTTTGGCTTGTCTGTATTGTTTTTTAAACCAATCACAATCATCTTGAAAGCAACGGTGCAGTTGCAAAATAGTGGAACACAGGCAGCTGAGGGGGAGGATTTAACGACTGAAATAATCGCCCAATTGTAGGTTTATACCCAGTCATCATCCAGAGATTCAGATTAGCCTCAGCTGTACTCTGACGCTTGTCCTAGCAAATATTGGCATGCTAACATGGTAAGATGGTAAACATCGTAAGCATTATACCTGCTTTACATAAGCATGTTAACATTGTCACTGTGAGCATGTCAACATGCTAACATTAGCATTTGGTTTAGAGCACCACAGAGCTCACAGGTTAGTGCTATGGATGAGTTGAATAACATCTGCACAGAGCCACTAACACAGCTTTAGACTTTCAAGGTGCTTTCTGACAGGATTCATTGTTTGCCTGGTAAACACAGTAGCAGCTCTCATGAATGTGCATGACTCTGTGACAATGCTGTCAGAGTTCATGAATGTTTAACTTTTTCAACTTGTTGCGGCAGCTCACCATGTGACCATGGCAACCACGGAAAGTACTGCGATGGAAGCAATAGGAGCTGTTCTTGCAGGTAGCCTGTCTGAGTGCATTTCTTTCACCAGCAGAAATCAGATCAAAGAAGAGAAACAGTCTGTGAGGAACATCAGCTCCGAATTTTGATTATTCGGTTTAAGACAACAAACAATGTTTATGACTAGGTGGCAAAACTTTAATGAAATTGTGTATTACTGTTAACCATGTCCTCTTTTTCAAGCAACAACATGACATCTTTGTGGTGAGATTATTGGCAGATAGCATCAGCCTGTGGTGTACTGTTATCATTTATATGCTGTATTAATAGTCTGTAAATAATGTGTTGTTTTACTGAATTCATTCAAGTGCAAAACTTCTAACAAAACTGTAAACATGGAGGTGTAGTATCTGGGTCAGAAAAGAAAGGAAGAAAACTGACAGAAAGAAAGAAAAATATTGCATATAGATGTGATTCCTGCACCTGTGCTGAAGCTGCCAGTGCCTTTTGTTCCTGCTGCTGCAGTTGTTTCTCCAGGAGCTGGACCTGGTGCTCCTCAGAACAGGGAGCCTCCACTGACAAGTGACCTGACAAAGACGTTCCAAGGATGGGTGAGCACAGCAGGAGAGATGGATCACTGGACGCCTACAGCAGAAAAGACGGTAAACTAGAAAACATGGCCACAGTAATTGCTACTACTTAGTACAACTAATTGCACTAAAAAGTTTCTTTTTAAGTTTCTTTTAACAGGGGCCACTTTTACAAAAAAACAAACAAAAACAAAAGAAAAGAAAAAACCCAATTGATTAAAGTAATCAAATAAAGTATATCACAGCACGTGTACATGTGGTTGAGCTGCAGTAGATTCAAAGTGAAGTACAGGGAAAGATAACCAACAGTCCTTAATAATAATGCAGTAACAAAGGAAAGTAAGACATTATATGAGAGCTTCTGTGTAGAAACACTTCTAAAGAAGAAGATTCAAAGCTGACAGTCTCTCTCTGCCAGTACTGAGCTATGCTGCTTTAGGTTGTGATTGGATTGCTAACATTTTCTAAAAATAAAATGTTTCTTTGAACGGCATGTAGTGCAAGAAAGTGAAAGCTGTATCTACCGTGTCAAGTTGTACACATAAAAACAAAAGGATAAAAAGGAGAGACAGCACATGCTTCAAATCTTGGTTGTTGTTGAAGACACGTTAATCTGACAACACTTCTTCTGTTCCTGGACTTTTGAAAACAAATTGAACAAAACTTTCTTAATTTACTATTGATGCCTACTTGAAAATAACAACTATAACAGCGAGCTGCTTTCAGATTCAGATTCAGATTTCCTTTTATTGTCATTAAGTAAAGAAATGTGTGACTGATCCCTGGGCAGTGATAGCCTGTGGAACAGAGATTATCACCACATTTCACTGCTGGGGGGCCTCCAGGGGGCTCTGGGGACCCGATGCATCAGCACAGTTTAAAGCAAGAAAGAAACGGGCCTGTGCATTTTACACTAAAGGTGGATCAGTAATGTGGGAGCTCTATTGAGGCTACTGCTGATGGAGGATTTTGTGTTTTTCTGGCTTCTGTGACAGATTTCCACCTAAATTACAGGTGAACTGTGAGAGAAGTGAAGAAAAAAGAGCTTGATCTTTGTTTTTGTCCAGCTGACAGCAAAGCATGACATTTACTGATGTTTTAGACCTTTAAAACGGTTTCTGTTGCCATTGGTGAAGACTGAGGATGGAAATACAACAACATACTTTGAGCATTTTCACATTAGTGAGAAACTTTTAAACCATCACTGTCTTCCACATCCTTTAAAAAGTCATGTAGGGGTGCCTTGGTAGCTCCAATATTTATATGCAATATTTTAGTTGTTTATATTGACTTTTAATATATATATATATAGTTTGTGAAGATGGTTTTTGGTGATGGTTTGCTTTTGTTGTTCAGGATTTATTTCTCTGACAAAAATCACAGTTCGTTAAGATTTATAATTCTTTCTTTGTATGCTGTTCTTTGGACAGTTTAGATGTAGACAAAAAAATCATTTAAAAGTCTAAAACTTCCAAACACATCTTCCTTGATAAAATACATAAACAAATTAATAAATAAATAGAGTACTTGAGTTCACAATACATACACAAAAAAC
>JAQLOL010000004.1:7092988-7111424 GCA_029783665.1 Naso thynnoides
CGATCTCCAGGCAGGTGATAGGCAATGAGTCGAGTCCTCTGCACATGATTAGATGTCAGATGCTTTCTGTTGGATATTTCCAAAGGTTTTGGCAGTTGTTTGTAAAGTATGTAGTGTCTCACAGAGCTTTCTTCCTTGCCGTAAGTGAGTCACAGCTGGTCTGCCGTCTGTGTGGCACAGTGACTATTTATAGGATAGTCCACCCGGTGACATCACGCCTCACAGCCAATGATATGAGACGAGTGGGAGGATGAGGAGACTCCTCGACACTGATTTTCCTCCAGACAACTTCCTCACTGCTGAGCAACATGTGTGATGGTTACAGTGACTGAATTGCTTCACAACCACATGTCTTTGTATGCGCTCAGTCAGGGTGTGTTTTTGTGTGTGTGTGTATTTTACATTTCATTATGAGGAGAACCAGGGGTCCTCATCAAAAACAGAAATTTCTCTAGACTGAAAGCGTTCAAACAGTCCTTTCCATTAATAGAAGCTACATTTGCTCTCAGACTTGGTTTAACAAGCCTTACATCATCCAATAATATAAATTTCCTAAAAATATAGTAAATTTCACATTAAACCCATTAAAAATGTAATAAAAATGTGAAAAACCCCAAACACGCTATTTAAAAAAGTCATAGAATATCCAGAGTGACATTCTTACAACATTCACACAAAAAATGTAAACTTAACATCAATTTTATGTTTAAAAATTTAAACTTTGTTTTCTATAGCATTTAATTTCCAAAAGATGGCAAGTGGTATGTTATCAGAAAAGAACGCATTAATGAACTCTCTAATACCCCTGCTGATTGGTTTTTGTAAAAATATCTTCTCTCCCAAGAAACCAAAGCTGCAGCCAGGACATTGTATTCCATTACTGATCACCAATAATATTGGTGTGCTTTAAGTCTAAAGTATTAAAAAGCTGTTAAATCTGTCATTGTGTCTGTGGTCTCTGTCACAACCAAACCAGGACTTGGACCCAAACAACTCGATAAATGAGGTTCAAAAGAACAGTCTTTGATAACAGAGTTCAAAAGGAAAATCATTCCAACAGCGGAAAAACTTTATCAGAAATAAAAGAATCACTTAACTCAAAATTACTACCGACACTTGGAATAAAAAAAAAAATCACTCTTCAGAGGAAAAACTACCATGACAAAGAAAAGACCAGACAAAGTATCAAAGTAACGCAACACTATGGCAAAAGCAAGACAAAGTATCAAAATAGTACAAAACCTGACTTGACAAAATGGCATAAAGATGGCACAGGTTCTCTGACAAACAGGACAAGACGAACTGGCACAGAACAAAGGGAAATGCAGACTTTAAATACACAAGGTAATGGGGAGCAGGTGGAAACAATCAGGGCAGGGAAGACAATCAGACCAGCAGGAAACACACAAGAGGAAAGGGCAAGTTACCTGAAATGAGAGGAGAGTTAGGTTTCAAAATAAAACAGGAAGCCACAAGACAACATAGACACAAAACAAAAACTATACATAACCATATTTCTTGGACATGGCAGTCTCCTATGTTTTTAAAATAACTCAAGTGTCAAAAACCCTCAAGCGTAAACGAATATTTAAATGGGCAATGTGTATCTTCTGCCACTAGAGGTCTCTTTAAAAAAAATAATGAAAACAAAAGACGTGGTTTAATGATGTCGTGAAGTAGGATGGGATCATGGGATTGTTTATTTTACTGCTAAACATCCACCACTACTGATGGACTCAGGCAGAAATGTTCACAAATGCGGGAAATCCTTTGTCACTCTCTTACTTGTGTTACCCTGGAGGTTAATAACAGCCGACTCTGTGTAAGTACACAACCAAACATAATATATAAGACAGAAATGCAGAAACCTGTACATGTTAAATGTACTTAGCTTAGATCAAAAAGAGTTTTACAATATTTAAAATGAACAAGGTGGAAAATGTGCAAAATGCAAATGTTCACAGTGTGAAGGAATTTTGCAATGTGCAAATATAATAATGATCCGAAGATTTCACATTAATGCGAGATTTAATGTCTCTGGTGTGAGCTGAGAGGGCCAGTATGTGTTGATGAAGTCAGCTGCAGTTGAGAGGATAATGTCCTTGAGGCGTGAGGCTTTGCTCTCGATGGACTGCTGCCTGTTGCCTGAGGGGAGCGTTTGTGTCTGGGGTGGAAGAGGTCAGTCATTATCTCCTCTGCTCTCTACAGGAGCCTCGAGACAAACAGGTCCTGGAAGGAGGGCAGACTGCAGCTGGTCACCTTCTCAGCAGAACCAATGATGAGATTAAGTCTTGCCCTTGTCACTGGCAGCAGTATACCAGACTACTGTTAAGTCTTAGTTTCTTGTTAAACTTTAATTTTAGATGAATTTACTTGAAATAATGTTCAAGGGTGAGACCGTACTTCTCTCTTTCTTACAATATCAATGATCTGAGCATCGCTAATTTCAACCACTTCTGCCTCGCCAATTCAAGTACCCAGTCAGACCTGTGGGTGAGTGTAATTCACCTTCCCGTCTGTTTGTTTCAGTTCCTATAACGCTACCCCCCTGCACTGCTCCTTTCCCCCTCTCAGTAGTGCTGCACCAGCATTTCAGCTTCTCAGCAAGGAAATCTTGGATTTGAGCCCCAGTTGCTATAGATTTGAGCCCCAGCTGCTATAGCTTCCCGTCTCAGATCCTTCCTCGTAAAGTTCACACATATTTCCCCATGCTCTCATGAGAAGCTGCTGGCTGCTCTTGTTTCCTCCAACAATCATGAGTTAGAGTTAAAATGAACCTTAACAATTCCTCTTCTTAGGAACCTTGGAATACAATAAAACTTGAAGTTCCTAGACTCTCAGCTACAACATTGTCATAAAGCCCACATTCCTCTTCCCACCCACTCCCTTCATTCGTATCCTCGACCACCAAACAGTACTCATCAACTATTTCCAACTAAACTATTCATTCCTGTTTATTTACTGTAATACAGAAATCCTTCAGATTGACAAAAGTTTTCATGGTCTTTGCTTCAGTATTTAAAGTGGATTATGAAACAACTAATGAAAAGAGGCAAAATAGAACAAAACTGTAACATCAAAATATAGATAAACATATCATAGCTTTGAGTACCATAGGAAAAAGTTATAGTGATAGAAAATGCAAAACAGACAAACTATTCATTAGATTTTTAGATTTCCCCAAACAGCTCACACAATATGATAACTTTTATTGCCAAACGATTATTTTGTATTCCACATTTAATTCTTCATTTACATTATTATCTTCAGTATGGAGATAATAAAGGAATCATTTAAAATCTGTTCATTGTTCTCGCTGTTGCAGTAACAAAACAGTGTCTCTCATGAATTTGCCATGAGGAAGCGTTTGCATAAACCCTGTCTAGACTTTAATTTTTTTCTTTCTTTTTCTGTCAACCCATTACCAAGCAAAGATACAGTAAAAGTGTCTTTAAATAGCCTCTGGGTTGTAAAGCTATTGTTCATCCAATTAAAGAGGAATCTATATTTAGATTGGATGGAAAGAAAACTAACAGTAAATGCCACTAAAGGGTTGTTCGTCAGTAAGTTTACAGGAAAAGGGAAAATCAGGCAGCCGGATGAAAAGCTAGAGTGCTCATTGAAAGTGTCTGGGTTTGCTTCCTCTGCCGGCGGCCCTGAACAATACCATTCCTCCTACCGGCTGCTTTTTCAGACACAGCCCTAAGAGTCGACCCCTGGTTAGTTCCGCCTGAAATAATGAACTGATCCACTGCTTCTTCTGTGAAACACAGTAGGAAAAAGGAAACAAGGCCAATGTTCAAAAATGGGGCAAGCAGCAGTGTCTCTTAAGTAAGTTCTGTGATGAAGAAGAACCAGAAATCCATCTTTTTTGTAACTGTAAGAAAATGGCATTCATTGGACTGCAAATGTAAAGTGTTCATAAAAAAGAACACTAACATTTATTACTTTGTAATACAGAATATAGTTTTCCAAAAAGAGACATTTTAAAAGTCTTAATAGAATTTTAGTATTTACTCATGATTAATCACATTTTTTCCGGCATGTTTAACATTCTATTATTTTGCATTTCACAACCATTTTTAAGTCTATATAAACAATGTAAAGCCTATACCTTGCATAGTCTAAGTCTGGTGCAATAACAAGGAAGAGACGGCAGAGCTACGCCACTGCTAATTAGCTTAGCTCAAATACTGGTAGTCGGTGAGGAATGCCAGCCTGCCTCCACCTAAAGTCATCAGATAAACTTTCCAACAGCTTTGAATGGTCCTGTTTGCTCTTTGTGACTTGTTTATTTACTTTGTGATATTATTTTTGGCTCAAATTAGCACTTTGTGTAATTTTTAATTTTTTACAGATGTTTTGTTTTGGTAAACTATACTTACAAACACATCTGTGGTGGTTTGCTCATGTTCCCTGCTTTTTTATTTTCAGTACACTTTTGATTCTAAAATTACATCAAATAGTAACAAGCAAACAGGAGCGTTTAAATTTGTTGGAAAGTTTATCTGATGACTTTAGGCTGAGGCAAGCTAGAGCTTCTCATTCACCATCTGTGCTAAGCTAGTTAGCGGTGGCTGAGCTCTGCCTGACACTTTACTTGTTCCTGCACGCACAGTTGAAAGAACAGTATCTATCTTCTTGTCTGGAACTCGGGAGGCAGGCAAACAACAACAACAACAGCAACAACAACGACAACAATGTAAAAACACCAGCCATTCAGAAGTGTATTATCTTTCCTCTGCTGGTAGGAAGCAGGAAATTGCTGTGGCAGCTTTACTAAGGGTACATTAAAGGGACAAAACAGCAGCATGTGATTTATGTCATTTAAAAAAAGCAATAATTGCTGCCTTTTAATGTATTACAATTAACGCACTAATGCTGACAGGCCTAATTATAACTTCACCAACAACATTTTAGGTTGGATTTTTGCTTTTTGTCTGAGCTCTGGCAACCAGACCTGAAATTTCAAAACAGTGGAAAACTCAGAGGGTGCAGATGAAGTTTGAATTTTACTGTACCCTACTTTTTTGGACGGTGAGTTTAATTTGAAAGTCGCAAATGTGTTCAAGCATTTCTTTTGTGCAAATTTATTTTTGTATTGGTTCACAGCCTTGAAAAGGGTTTGAAATAAAAGGGCAGTTTTCATCATAAAGAAGCAGAGAAAGAGAAGGGAACAAAATAAGCTTCAAATTTAATTTTCTTTTTCACAAACCCAAATATCTGTGCTTGAGAAAAAAACAGCAGTTAAACTGAAAGATTCACCTTCACCCACTTTTTACTTTGTCAGATGCACAGTATCATTCAGTACGATGAGTAGGGTGAAGTTCACAATCTGAAGAGGGGACAGTCTATTTCCACTCATGGGTCAGTGTTATTCACGACATCGTGGATCAAGCACGTTCCAGTCCTGAGCTACAGTTCTACACAGGACAAAAAACATGTTTCTTGCAACCAAAACATACTCAATCTTATTCATGTCACACTTGTGTTCTTTCCATTTATAGATGTGGTGTTTGTATTATTGTAGATACTGAATAACACTGTGACATTTAACACATTTTCATTTACTTTACAATACAGCTGGATCCAGAATACATGTACTGTTGCCTTATGTCATAACCGTCTCATCTTATTTTGCAAATGCCTGCTGCTGACACACTTCTTTTTGAAACCCTCCCTACTAACCCTGAAAGAATACACTGTTAGCTTAAAGTTAGTGTGCCTTAGTATGACTCTCTCAGTATCACAAAATTGATGTTATATCACCAGCAGTCTGTGTTATCTAACAGCAAAGATCCTTATGTGTCCTTCCCTCTTGTTGTGTCCATTAACACAGATACAGCGACAGCCTGGTCAATGACTCTTCTGACTTCATTTTTATGCGTCAGTATTGATTTGGCTGGAATCTAGGTTAGTCAACAAGGACATTACCAAGACAGATAAAAAGCTATTGCAAGTACACACCACACACACACACACACACACACACACACACACACACATGCATTTGGGTATTAAAATGAAAAACTTCTGAGGCTGAAAGAAGTCAGGCACAAAGAAGACAGCTCAAAGCCCATGTTGTGATAACACTTATGAACATTTAGGTCACAGATTCATAAACTGGGTCATTTAAACTCTACAAAGTTGACATTTAATTTTCTGGCCCTGTTCCGCATTAAATCCTTCATCTCTTGTAATCACTGGAAATGGCCCAGACATGTCATTTTTTAAATAAATACATGTGCATAATAAAATCTAATTTGGTAAATACTTCAATGCGTTCCTGTCTTTGACAAACAGGCAATGGCAGAAATGAGTGTCTCAGACTCCAGTAACAGATTTTGAACAGAGTCTGATGTGCTGGTCTGTGCTTTTTTGAGCCCCACAAGACAACAACAGTACCACACACACAGTATAAAGTATATGACCTACTATTTGTTATTACTACCAGTGGTTGGAAAAAAAAAATCACAGGCTGCTTTCCCTCATTAATGCACCATTTCTCACGCCTGTACAAATGAACGATTACTGTATTACTCTCTAAGAGACAGTCAGCCTTGTCTGGTGCAACACAGCAATGACAAAATCTTTAAAACCTAAAGGTAACATATAAGTCCATCTATATGCAACAAAAGGAAGCCCCATTCTTATAAGTGAAATCAAGGGATCAGAATCTGCTGTCACTCTAAAATGGATGACAAGTCTTCACACATAGATGGATAAAAATTCTCAAACTTTTCTGATCAGTAAGGTTTCTTAACACAGTGAAAAATAAAGGAAACCATCAAAAGCACAGGGAGAAAGAAAGGCCCTTTCAGAACTGTCAGGCAACGGGCAACAGTACTAACTGGTATGAGTATGTTTACTAGAGTATTTCTTGAGAATATTATACAAAGATCTAAAATAATAATCAGTATGCATTTTTTTTTAAAAACTCTAAAACAGAAGTAGTACTAATATTACTCGTAAAATCTTAGTCCCTGGTGGTTCTTTCTTGACCATGGCAACTCTCAGCACACTTACATGCTGCACAGAAACAGACTGAAACAAGCTGTTCAGCAGACTGAACCCTCAGCACGAAGAGGTGTGTTTGCTTAACTTTGTGCAGGAAAACATCAGTTGAGAGCTTTCAGAATGGACAAATATATCTCCATCATTAAAAAGTTTCACATATGCGTGAACTCAAATATGTCAAATCAATTTTGAAATAGTTACTCTAAGAACTGCAGAACCGCATAAATTAAAATGTTCTCTAATGTCTGTGTTGATTATTTATACTTGAAGGATCTAATATTGTGTGAAGTGACTCTAAGTTAATAAAACGTCACTTGATTCTAAATAATTTTAAAAGTATAACCTTTCTTCCTGCCCTGCTCTCCCTGTAATCACTTTCATCCAGTCAGAATATTGTTTCTGGAAAGTTCTTTTGAAAGTGGAAAGTACACAGTTTCATGGAATTCCCAGATCGTATGACCATTTCCCAGCTGCTGTGACCCAAGCCCTTATCTGGAAGACCTCCAAAACCAGCTTCCTTGTTCCTTCCTATTTCATAAGTTCTCCTCCTCTTTCTCCTCTTCCACCAAAGCTCACATGTTAAGGTTATATTTTTTTGAGCATGATTCAAAAACAATAACACAGAACAGCATTAACATAGTCAATGCTCTGGATCATTTAGCTTGAAAAGGCATCCTTTTAGCTTTGTGCTGTATTCAATCTGGCAGGATTGGCACCATCTGGCAGCGGACAGTGAAGCCATGATCTGCATATTCACTCAGCTACCTATCTGACAGAGCAGGTGGAGGCTTACCTAATGCATCCCAACTAAGAAGCCCTACCAAAGGCCAGCAGTGGTGCACATGATCCTATCTATGTATTATCAAATGTAAACTGGCCACTGAACATCTGGAGATGCAGCAGCAAGGATGATAAATCAATGTTAACAAGGCTCAGCTTTAGTGGAATATCAATGACTGCACATGAAAAAGAAGATCCAGTGTGTGCAAAGCTTCTGAATTCACATCTATCCTAAAAGCTTTCTGTACATGCAAGCTAAAGCTGAATGTATTGTTAATGTTGACACACTGGCTTCAATAAATAAATGTATATGTTTTTCACTTTTCTTGTTTTAAGCTGCGCAGGTTTACTCTTGCTACCAGGAGGTTTGATCATATTCATACTTAAATCAGCTGCAGTCTTACTCAATTATCGCTGCACCGTCCTCCACGATCACACACAGTAGGCTACGTTTTCATCCACTGTGAACACGTTTGGTAAGATGTTTAGAGCTTCTTAGAATAATTACAGAGGGCAGCCCGATATAAAGTGGTTTCATTTTTCCAAAGAATACTCTGTGGGAGGCTAATAAGTTTGCACCCGCTCGCACTGCAACAGATATGCCTGCAGCAAGGCTAGCGATGCACCAGCAGGACGTTGGTAGACACACGACTAATTGGGTACATTGCCAGAAATCCAGCAGCAGGCGAATGAAATTCTGCTTCATAGGAAATAATCAGGAACACTATTCATCGCTAATGTGTCTTGTGTTATTCTGTAGTATGGCTGGCTTGTGAGACAATAAAGTGAGCGGAAACAGAGGTTAATGAGGTGCCAGCAAACAACAGAGATGTCACATCAGTGCAATGAGGGCATTGGGGTCTTTCATACAATTTATTAAATTTAGTCTCAGGTTTTGGCAACAAGTCACCATGTTCTATTCAAGGAATGAAGGAAAGTTACAAATGAGCCACAAAAAGCATAAAGCTTCAAAAACTATAAAGAAATAAGATTTTAAAGTATAATAATGTCGTAAATTTAAAATAAATAAATAGGTTGTTAATTGTAAGCAATGGCCTTGAAAAAAAAAATCAGCTTAATTCATAATATTACCACTGAGCAAAAATGGCTAAATAATGCAAGATGTTGCAGATGAGATGGTTACTTCAAACTTTCAAAGCCTCACTTTAATACTGATGCCTCTCAATGTCCTGCATAAGTAAACGAGACCACCAGTGAGATGACTGACTATTTCTAGTGAGTAAGTTTCTTTAAACTGCTGCTTTTGTTGTTATTGTCTTAAATTGCCTTTAAGTTATGTGTTCCTTTAGGCATGTTATTTTTTTATTTGCACACTTTTTGCTCTTACTAAGTTCTGTGACATACTATGCTAAATATATTATCCTAAAGAAACAGGAGTAAGGAGTAAGGACCTCTGTGGCCTCCAAAGGCTTACCTACTCACTCTTTCTGCACACCAGTCCTGAGAAACACAATTTTTGTCCTCTCTAGGTATTTATTATAGATATGGCTAAGTTAATCAATAAGCTTGAAACTTGAGTTATTCTTAATGCTGGGATAGACTGTTTATGCTTGGTGTGATCAGGGTGAAAATTCCATGATAATCTTTCAGCATATTATAATTTAGGTGGTCTGAAAGCAAAGTGGACCTCTGCGCTTCTGCTCTGTGTTCAGAATGTGAAGAGACATTTCGGCCAGTCACGGGTCATTTCATTCTCAGAGAGAGCACTTGTTCCTATTGGCTGCTCCAAGCTACAGGTGCTGTTGTTAGCTTACTGGCTGTTGAAACAAGTAATGTGCCTTATGTTCCTCAATTAGCCTCTGGCGACTTGACAGAGGCTAATTTACAGGTAAGTTACAGGTGACACCATCAGCTGGCTTGAGTTGAACTGAGACAGACCAGTTTACTCCACTGCAACTTTCCCTGCAACTGTTTTGTCTAGCCCCAAATCTTTGGTGTAAACTGGCCTTAAAAGAGAAAGCGACAACAAACAAAATAAAACTTGGGTCGAAGCAAAAACAGGGAGGGGAGTGTCCAACAGAGTTGTTTCCTCAGGAGTCTTAAGGCTAATTTATGCTTAATCACACGACACATTTGATAAGTGTTGCTCAACAAAAATAACGTATTTTTAACAGAAAAATGTGGCGTTTAACACTTTCATTTAACATTGTGCACCGGGAGAGTTTTGTTAAGTCGCAGACATCGTCATATTTCATTGTGCAGTGATACTGGGTAGTGTTAACATCACCATAGAGATAGTTCTCACTGTTCCATTATTCATGTCAAATCTGATTACCATGGAGACATCTGAAACTTGTTGCTGAAGCATAAATTGAACACATGAAATTGCACTACTTTTTCATTCCTGTCAGGAGACACTTAACAAATGTCAAGAGACAAACTATAAATTGGCTGGCTTGATTTCCCGAGAATGCCTACCCTGGCTTTAAGTGCCTGCCACCTGGTCAGATTCTAAAGAAATGAAAATATTTTTTACAGCAGAGTGCTAAGGATAAATTTAGTTGAGTCTGAGAAAAATAGCGGCTCTATTGTCTGGTGGGATGGTGGTGGATACTCCTGTATTGCCAGATGGCAGCAGCACAACTGGCTTACAATCTAACATTTAATGTTAGCTCTGCCACTGAGCTATATCTTGTTATTGACTTTTTATGATGAAAGACACAATATCCTATGAAATGTCAGTAATTTCAGCTGTAGCTCAACAGTAATTTACTAAAAAACAAAGTGTGTTTCGCCAACAACATATTGCAGAAATTAATGTTTAATAGACAAAACAGTAAGTAAATATTTGCCTTCTTTTAAAAGCACTGGGGTTTTTTGGAGGAAAGGTGAAGAATATTCTGGGACAGGTCTGTTAAAAGTATCTGGGCAAACATCTATTAAGAGACCTGTGTGCTTGGCAACAGTGAAGAGGGGACATCTTTGCTGAGCTTTTCTCAGAAATGAACTGTGAATGTGGCTCATTAGACCTAAGCTAAGTCACTCTAGGAGGTCTAGATACAGTCATGTGTATGTGAATGATTCTTTTTACCTAAATATATGAATTTCCAATACACATAGAGTACATATTTTTCTTGTTTCAGTCAAATGTAGTAAAAATCCACAAATAAACGTATTTAAAAGAAATCACAAGTTTTATCAAACATACTGGATGTTGTTATTTTCATGCAACCTATTGAATCTGTATTTACAAATTGCTTGTCATGTGTGACCTTCACTGCATTTGTGTGTGGAGACTTTAAAGTTCCCCCTGCTGTTTTATCATGAGGAATTTATCTGGATTATGTCTGTCGAATGCCTCCTGTCACTCTAGCCAGTCACAGGAGCAGAGATGCAAGGGTATTGCAGTGACTTTTAATAAAACGGATATAATTAATAAACCTTGGATGGGTGTTCAGGGTGCTATGACAAACCAGGGTCCCCTTCATTCTTCCTTTAAGTCCAGTGATCGGTTTATTTTCAGCTCATTTCCACACTCACTGTAACATATCTTTTTGCTAGTTCTTTTATCCAGAATTACGTGATGGCACTATGACAAAACGCAGTAACATGGTCAAAAAACTGTTTGATCCCATTCGCACACCTGTCGCTCATCACACCTGGGAGCCTACCTATATTAATTCCCCCCTGAAATGCTCCACCCTGTGTATAATGCTGGTACTGCAGGTGCTTAGACTCATAAGCTTTTATCCAACAGTTAAACAAAGTAACAAACACTACAGAATGTTCCAACAGGTATATTTTAATTTGATCACACAGCATGATATCGGTGCAATCTGGTGTCATAATCTTTGTAGAACATGAGGAGAGAAGGAACATCAAAGAGCTGCCCATGGTTCAGCCTCGACATGGCATCTGGTTTCTGCTCCCAACAACAACTTTCTTCTTGTTGATCATTTAATTTGATATACAGCTTGTCTTCCGGCATTGTAACTAGCCACAATTTACAATGTAAAGAAGCTGACAGTAATGCAAACTGTTGTCATGGAAACGGGGTCTTGAATGCGTGATTCAAGGTGGCCTAGACGTTCGAATACCACAAGGCTGACACAACAATTTGACGCTGAGTCAGTGAAGGACCAGAGTTCAAATACTGCATGGGTGATGAGCAGATTGATTGCAGGTGTGCAGATACATCTCAGGAAGATGACTGTAGCCATGACAACTCACATGTGAGAGAGGAGGGTTGTCACTGATGAACGTTTTCATATAAATTGAGCATTAAACTGCAATTTTGTGGCAGGCCATAATTCTGTGTAATTGCAGGGCCCCTGGTTAGAATCCTGGTTGAATCCTCAATTTTGACAAACTAGCTGAGCCCCATAATTGATCCCTGCATGCATTGCAGGGGAAACAGCCCACGACTCATTGAAAATAAATAAACATGGGATTGGCCATTTGGCAGCTTGTGCATGATGGAGGTTCTTGTAGTCAGTATGAATCTAAAACAGCCTGCTTCAGGCCTGCAGGGAGTCCAGGAGAAGTTCAGATGGAATTAATGTACAGGAGGATTGTTTCTTCAGCCCCTTCATAAAGCTGAGCTGTGAGCATCGCTTCTAGCACAGACAAGAGTTCAAAGGTACACAAGGAGTGTGTTCGATCCTTCACATTTCTATGCACCACAGAGTGGGACAAAAGCAAGCTGAAATCTAATTGGCATTACAGCAAACCTGAAGCAACAAAAGCGATGAAAATGTTGTGAATAATTAAAATGGCCTGGAGAAAGATAGCTTCCAGAGCTTCTTCTCCATCTTTGAATTTGAACTTTTTTTTGCATTGGCAGT
The DNA here is from genome assembly GCA_029783665.1 of Naso thynnoides. Classification (NCBI taxonomy): domain Eukaryota; kingdom Metazoa; phylum Chordata; class Actinopteri; order Acanthuriformes; family Acanthuridae; genus Naso; species Naso thynnoides. The sequence continues at coordinate 7,105,591 of JAQLOL010000004.1, forward strand.
GCTTGTGTTGTGTTGTGTTGTATTACAAACGAATATCTTTATGTTGTTATTGATTCAAAACAGAATAAAAAAGGTAGATTCCTCCTACATTACTTAAGTTGACCTGGAGCTCATCAGCATTTGGCTGTAGAGTATCCAAGTAATTTTAGCTGTGCAGACAGCAGATGTAATAAAATCTGATCTTTAGATTCTTCTTCCTGCACTGGCTGCAGAACAGAGTTGAAGTCAAAACATTTCACTGCCTGCTTGGCTGATCATTGGGTTTCTAAGAGACCTCATCTGCTGGCTCCAGTAAGTTTTTCCTAAAGGCAAAAGCAAAGCAATGAAGGAAGAACACTTAGGAAAGAGTGAGAGGAATTATAAAGCTAGTAGCACTTTAACTAATCAATCCATGTATGAATAAAAAAATATATATTTTCTGCAGCAGTACATTGATTAGATGATTAAAAATGTTGAAGCAGAGCTTAAAATAAAGTAGTGGAATTCCTTCCTTTCACTTTACATTCAACAAGAATCCTACCAATGTTCTCCTGGTTCCTGTTTTCTCTTTTCCAGGGCCCAGATGTTTAAACAATGCATGCAGAAAAAGAATACACAAATATATAATATATAAAAACTATAGTATATTTATCTAGCAGGATAAGTTCCATGTTTCTTTTAAAATAGAATGTTAGATACCTGATGATCAATATTTCTATTTTTTTCCTGCTTTTTGCAACTTCTACTAGAGTGTTGTAGCTTTGTGCACAGAATTAAAGGAAGCTTTAGAGGATGTGAGAGGATATTGTTGTTGCCAAGAGACAAAACAGGTCAGATGTCCAAAAAAGACTAACTATGGATGTGACCCAATACTGCTGCCAACAATAAAACGTTCATGTCCTGTAATAAATATAAGTGTTAAGAATTATAGAAATTGAAAGCTTTAACAGACACTCATTATTTCAGAAAACAAATGATTTTTTTTTTAAATTAACAGGAGGTCACTCATGGTGGTGCTTAAACAGCAAGTAGGTGGAGCCAATAAATTGTAATTTTAAGCCTGATATTGATAATGGTTAATTAAAAGTTGTGGTAGATTGGGGACAAGAGCTTGAAACAATGAAATTAAATTCCTTACAATGTTATGCCCCGCCCGTCTATTCCATTTTGCTCAGAAATACATCACCGCAGAAGCTAGATGCTTTCAAAATGTTTTTCCACTTTGATCATTATATTTTTGCCATGCTAAATGTCAGGGATAACAATGTTCACGTCATGTCAAAATAAACTACAAATAATTGTGATTATCATTTAAAGTTACGACATGTTTACTCTCCTGAAATGTGATTTAATGCTAATTAATGCCAGCATGTGAACAGGCTAAACTCATGGTAAACATACCAGCTGAGTATCAAAATGTTAGCTGCTTCATTGTTGGCATACTGATGTCAGCATTTACCCAGTGCACAATGTTGGCTGCTCTTTATTTTACGCTGTCTTGTATAGTAAGTAGCCGACATTCTGTGCACTTCTTTTAAAAGAATAAGGCTCATTAAAACCGAGCTGAAAAAAGTATACAGGGAATATGGATCAAATGTTTATTTGAAATTAAAGAAATGTCATGAGAAAAAATATCACAAAGGCTAAAGATTTAAGTCTTTACTTGCACACATTTTCACCTGCTCTGTTCGGCAGCTTTAAAAGTGGTGATAAAGCTGTAGGCCAACTGATATTACAGCACAATGTTTCTTGGTGTTCACTCAGCCTTTACCTTTGCACATTTTTAACTCTTTTAAACTGAGAGAACAGAGCAGAATGAGCTGTTCCAGGGGTTTGTGTGGGATGAGACAGTTATAAAATTGATAAAGGCCATGGATTACTTATTGCTCCTTTAATTATCATAGCATTTCTCTTTACATATTCTTATACAGGTAATTAAAATGATAAAATGTACCCGATTCCCTGCATCTTCTTGGATTGTTTCTGAAAATCCTCCCACGTGTTTTAAGATTTAACCAAATGTAACTATTCAACAGTTCTGCTTGCAGAAAAGCTCCTTTTAATCTTAGAAAAAAGACAAAGTGTTTCACATTAAGAGTGGAGGTGGTGGAGAAGTAACTAAGTGAGCATAATGAAGGTCTCACAGTACGCCAGCTTCAATTGGAGCTGTAGGAAGCCATGGCACATTCTCTACTACAATCAGCTTAAATGGTCTTAAACCTGCTCAAGGCCGTGAATACCAGCGTGAAATGTCCACCCACATAGCAACCAAGGCTCCGCTACCTAAGAGACTCAGTGAGACACTGCTGACTGTCTGAGGCTGCAGTGACTCACAGGTAAAAACAAACAAACAAACAAAAAAAAAACAGCTGTCAATGATCACACTGACGGAAGTGGAAAAAGAAAACTTCTAGATCACACAGACTGAAGACCAGCAGCAGTGACTTTGTGAAGGATGCCTGCACATGTTCAATAAAGTTATATTAGTGACACATACAGCAACCACTTGCCTGACTGGTCAGGTGAAAGCACAGACATGCGTCACTAACATACACCTGGTAGGCTAAAAAAAATCCCTGCATAAAAAAAAATCCCAGCAAAAATCCCAGCAAAAATCCCAGCATACCTGACATGTGGCCTGTTTCAATGGAGGTTATTCTGACTTTTTATTGTACTTTGGTTTAGGAGGCTTTCACAGGATCACAAATATGTAATAGCATATGTAAATGAATATGTAAATGAATACCCTACTCATAGTCTGTGTAAGCAATTTTTAAAGTTTACAATTTTTTAATTTAAAGTTAAATAATGCCATGAAATGTCAAGTATTCTGATAAAGTGTGGTCAATATTATATGTATACTATATGATTTTTCTCGCGCTTTAGTGAAAATACAGTCATTAATGAGCAAAATTTAAGGTTAAACTTTGAATCATAGGTTATTTGTATATACACTTAATTTATTTTACTACTTTACTTATTTACTTATATTTTACTTATGTTTATTTTATTATTAACTCTTTATGTTACATGGGAAACATATAAATATTGAATTTTTTTTTTTACTTTAACGTAGACGAAGAGTCTTACAATTCATATACTGTGAAATAATTGTTTTTGTAAATACTCAAAGGGAAGTTTAAAGAGATTATATAAGGGTTAATATTCTTATTGTGACACTGAATTTCTAAAAATACAGACGATAGGAGGAAGACAGATTTATTCTTGGTTCTACATTGTTGTTTTGTAGTTGTTATAAATTTAATGTAAAAGCTTTTAGGCACTGACAACATTTCACCGATGATCAACAAATTTCCCATGTTGCCTCATTCCTCTGGTGTCCCACTGCAAGCTGCACAGTCATGTGTGGGAATGTTGTTGTCCCCACGGGAGGAATACTATGCTTCACCGAATTAGACAAAACATTTGTCACATGGGTGGTATTATTTCAGTGAACTCTATCCTTATGTCTGATAAAGCGTTGCGGAAATTACATCCGGTGTCAATCAGCCCTGAGCGCCGAACTCTGGTTTCCCCTCTGAGGCAAAAGCATTCTTGGCTACATGCCTTCTAAAACCACTGAGGGTTCATTTTTATCCACCAAAATACATGTCCAATGACTGAGCTTTGAAAGCAGGTGACATACTGGAAATGAACTAAAAGTCAAAGAAGCACCTGACACTGACCTGACTGTCAGATAAGGCAGGTGTGCTCCATTACCCTAAATGTCACCCTGGTACAAACACACTTCCGTCCTCAGCAAGACACATCCGAACATAAAAACAAATCCAGAACTGGTTTTCCTTTTGCTGTCTTCTGGTCTAAAGCATCAAAGGAAGGCTGGGCTGAAAAACACAAGATCACTTAGTGCAGTTAAACTGACAACATGTCAGATGATTTTAAATGTTTTGAAGTCAGTAAAAGTGTCTCTCCTGGTTTCACCTCAGAGTGGTATTGCAGTGTTTTAGCAATGAGAGTAATAATAAGCAGTCACTGCTGTACTGGTAACGGAGCGTGAGATGCAACAAATCATACTCGTATCATTTTTTTCACAGCAGTCATGACAAAGGAACAAGCAACTGAATTCACTCTGTGGTCTCGCTGCTCTCCCTTGTGTTCACCCTGGAGACCACTGGCAAATCGCCATGTGACCCTGTTGCTTCAAACTGGGTTTTTCTTTCTATCTATCTATCTATCTATCTATCTATCTATCTATCTATCTATCTATCTATCTATCTATCTATATTTTTGTTAATGCAACATATACCCTTTTCTCACAGCTATGTGAGAAAAGGGTATGGCAAAGTATGGCAAAGGCAATCAGAATTTACAATGTACAAATATTTAAAAGGAAAAAAATAATGAGGTCTAGGCAAAAATCTAAATGAAAAACAAAACAAAACAAAACAAAACAAAACAAAACAAAACAAAACAACAACAACAAATAAAACCAAAAAACTAAAACAAAACAGAGGCTGAAATGACCTCAACGGCAGTTCAGAGAGTGAAGATGTAAATTTTTATCAATGTTGACCTTGTTCTTGTTGTTTAAGGCCCCTGATATATCTACTCAAACTTTTTTCACTCAAATGCAAATCATTAAAAAAATATACGTTATTACATCAGCAAACATAATGGCATTTGGTAGAACAAAGGTGTGCTCACTTCTGTTTTGCACTGCGGCCATTTAGTCATCATGAGATGATCAGTGAATTGGGTGAGAAGCAAAAACATATTTCTAGTACACAGAACTAAATAATTTTTGACTGTTCTGTAATAATCTTTCATATTGCAAACAAAAAAGTTTTATCTTTACATGCTTCTAAAATGAAAAACTGAAACATTTGAGGAAAATTCACAATGCAGTTCTTCTGTTCTAAGGGGACAAAAGCCAAAAAGGTTGATAGTGAGTGCTTTAAAGTAAGAAATTTGAGGAAAATTGCTTGTATTCTGAAGTTTGACAGAAACAGTGTGCTTCAGTGTTTGTCCAGCAGATGGCAGCAGAGACACATCTCTGATGTGTCTTCTGTAATCAGTGTCACATCCTGACAATCCTGCAGCAGCTCTCATTATAGCACCACTCCTCACCTTCCGTTTACATAACAACAATCTGTCGGCTCCATTCAGTCCTTCAAGGTTCAGGAAGAAATGAAAACAGACTGCTAAAGAAAAGAAAGAAAGCTCTAATTTTCTGTGGAGCCCAGCGTTTGTCATTGATATATGAAGACTTTCAAGGCAAATTGCATTCAATCTTTCAATCCTAACACAGGATTGCTTAAAACTACACATAATAAAGAGACATTGGGCACCGACCACACAAATGGGCTATTAAATTCAAGGCCTTAGATGCACTTAGCATGCTTTGTTTTATTTGTAATCGGATTTTGTAAGTACGTATGTCTGCAAGTGACTGAATGTCTTAAACACAGTGAACGGAAGTTGTGCATTATTTTAGTACACAAATTGTTTTCTGCAGATATGAAAGATGAATAGAAACAGGCGAGAGAATGTTGTTTTCCTGATCAATTTTCTCACCCTGCAGAAAACCCCTGGATACTTTGTACTGTGTTTGTCTTGCATTTCCCCCAAAGGGCCACATTATCTTGCATATTTCCACAGCAAACAACAGAAAAAAATGTGTAAAATGCTTTCATGTCTTATCCACAGGGTGCAGATGTGCACGTGTAAGCATATTTTATCATGTGTGCCAGTGTTTAGCTTTAAATAAATCCAATCATTTCAAACTGTGTCTCTGCAATTTCTCCTCTCTCTGAATGCACTTGAACAAAAAGCCAAGATGGATACCAAAGTACAGAACCATGAGCAATTTTCTTGTATGAATACATTTTTAGTAA
>JAQLOL010000004.1:7111482-7124333 GCA_029783665.1 Naso thynnoides
GGGATCAGTGGTTGTGATTGAAGAATAATGGGAATGGATGATGGCTGTAGGAGCACCTGTCTGAAGATGATAGCTTAAATCAGTATTCTCTCTTGCAATGAGAAGTGGAAATAGGGGCTGCAGTTAAGGCAATAGCGATGTCTATCCCGTGGTCTGTGAAATGGCTCAATCTCCCCGGCTGCTCCACTGTTTGATTGTTATAAATCTTTCGAATCACATTATCTTGGCACACTCATTATGGATGATTGTGATTCTGAGGCAGTGAAAGCTGGGTGTGTTTTTAAAGCTTCTGAGGTGATACTCTAAATTTACAGTTTGTAGTCTGCTGGATTACAAAGGTCATTTTTTTGTTAGTGCTTTAGAAACCATGATTATTAATATATATTCAGCCTGGTGTATGAACAGTTTGAATGGAGCATTATGTTAGCAAGATTAAGGATCTACAGCCATGCTAGCAGCTCTGTGACGTGGCACAGCGAAGCCTTAACCTACGCTAACAACAGGAAGCTAATGTCAGTCATGCCAGTGTCAGCACGCTAATGCTAACATGCTAACATATTCACCTGCTGACAGTACTTACATGCTAATGGTTAGCATTTTATGATTTTTAGAATGTACATCATCTCAGTTTATAGTGTTAGCGTGCTAACATTCACTAATTAGCACTTTACAGCTGAGGCTGAGGGGAATATCACCTTTTGCAGGTAGCCCTATTGAATCATAAACCAAAGTATTGGACAAATCTAAATGTTGACTTGATGATGCTAATTTCTTAGGACCGAAGTGCTGAATTTACCTTAAAGACATCATAGCTAACTAACAGACAGGCTAACCAAAAATAAATATAAAAATATGCAATCTTTAAGTTGTCTTTTGTACGAATATATTAGCTACACTGTATCGCTCTTTTTAAAATCCTCCTCTATGCTGTATATATGTTCAGTGTGTGAAGTATGTATTAGGAAACTTTCCTTATGCTGTGCATCCCTGTGTCATCCAAGGACAAGTGAATTATCTTGTACCTTAATAATTAATTAACTGATGATTGGCAGGACAAAGACAAATTTCCTGTCTGTATAGACAGTAAAGTTTATTCTCCTCTATTCTTAATTTAAACTTTTTGACCTCCAAGTTCACAATTTTAAAGGCCTACCTTTGAGGGCTGAAATCAAAGCTTTTTTTTGTAGTGTTAGACAATAATTACAGTTACAGTGCATTGGAGAAAAGAGAAATGAAAGAGACAAGGAAAATTACAGCTTCAATGCTTCAGTTTTGAACAAATTAATCAGAGCTCTTCAGCTTAAAGGGTAATATCATAAATTGAGATGAAAGCTATTGAAGAGAATTGTCTACCTTTTGAAAAGATTGTCTTTTTAGTAAGAGGGAGCTATTTGGAGCGTGTGCTCTTATGTGACCATTAGCTATAACAAAAAGGTCCTTTTCAGCAGGCGACACTAAGAATATCCCTAATCTTATCATACTTACACTGCAGTAATGAATGAAAATTGTGCTTAGAGTGCAGCGCTCAACAACAAAATGATTATGGATCAGTGTTTTCGAGGAAGATATAGGCTCAATTTTTTTTTAAGAAATCAAACATGATCAAAAAAGGTTTTTCTTTGGTTGTTCACATAAAAGTAACACAAGCAGATGCAGCAGTGTTGGAGGAGGTATAATATTCACTACTATGCTATTGTTTAGGGAGCTTTGTATGTTTTCAGCATACATAATGGACCATTTTAATTAGAAACTTTGAATATTTCAGGAAACATGGCAACGGCTTTCAATAATAAAACATTCCAACTGTCTCAGGCTTGCAGTCAGGAGTGCTGATAGGAATTTAAGGCTGCAGTAAAGCATGTAACATGAGGGCCCTTGTAGACTACACAATTTTGTCTTTATGATGTATTTAAAATGTTTCTGAGCTCTACACAGACAGAGGGGCTGTTAAATTATTTGTCTCCCTCCACCCATCTTGCAGTATCCCTGCCTGGAGTTCTTAGAGCTGGATCATTATAAAATATTTTATCATTGTTGAGGGTCATTAAGCATCTGCCATAGCAGTAATAAAATTTACATATAGTACACCCCCTTAAGTAATTCACCAAGGCTTCAGTTGCCAAATTAGCATATGGTAACGGTCCTCTTGGAGGCCCAACACAAATGTGAGCCAGTTAATTGCAACGCAGCTTAAAATGTCAGTTTCTGAGGCTGGAGTGAGATGAAAACTCTGGAGAGTTTTAACGACCGCGCTGGTGATATAAAAGCATGTTCCCTTAACTTGGTGGGGCGTCTCAGTCGGCTGAGGACAGACTACTGAGGACGAACAAGGGCAACTGGAACGAAGCGCAGCTTAAAGCTAAACGTAATCCCTGCACACTGCATGTTAGCTCTCACTTTACCCAGGAGAGCTCTTACGGCTTATCAAGACAGAAATGAAGACTTACTCTGTGCTGATCATGTTTAATTAAGAATCACGAGTGAAAGCCTTCTGTGGGTTTAGAGTCGCGCTAATAGAGGATAACATGTCTTAGGAGACTGGGGTCAAATTGGAAATACCTCTTATGACCATGATACATAGATAAGAGGTGTTTCCTGATAAGGTGTGTAAAGGTGATATGCAGGTTAATTACATAAGCCAGTCATTCATTACCCTCAATTAAAACAATACACATTCATGTGCATTAATTTCAATCTCATGCAACTAGAGGGAGTTGGAGTTGAACAGTGGTAGTATTTTATGATTTTTGGTCATTTATGATGTACAGAACAGCATTTCAATGTTCTGCATTCTGCTATCACTTAGAGTTCAGTAACAACTGTCTGCAGCTGTGCTCCACAAGGTTGTACTTATGCACACTGAGCTAAATGCTAATGTTGACTTGCTCAAGGCTACAGTACAAAACAGGTTTAATTGGACTTAAAGACAAAAGCTAAGGCTCATTGTAATGACCTTAGCTTTAAAGGAATTTGGTCATAAACCAAATAATTGAACAGAGTCACATCTTGGCATGCTAGCAGGCATGATGTACTGACTACAAAAATTACAGCTCTTTACTTGGACTAATGTGGTTTTGATGAGTTTTATTCTCTTTCTTTTTTTAATTTAAGTTTGTTGAGTTCCTGAGACAGGCCAGTGCTAGCTGATAGGCATGCTTACAGAAATCTCAGCAACCCAAACTAGCTGTTCTTCAGATTCTGTTAGTAATGTTTGTTAATTTTTAAAATGATCTGTGCCTGAATTCTAATGACATGTTTTAAACATTGAGGATGATGTTTTTTAAACAAGTAAGGAAAGGAATTACTGAGGTGAACCTGGCTGTTATTCCACTTACTTAAATGCTAACATATCATTATTTAGCTATATTTTCAGCTCTTACTGAGAATAGGATCTAAAGAAATGTAATACAGAACAATCTTTTAAAAGAAATTTGTGAAATATAAATCAAATTAATACAATTTTAATGCTGAACAGTCTTAATGAACCTTATATTGCTTATTTCTTTGAGCAGCTCTCACTCATTGTTAGGAGGAAAAAGCTGAAAGGCCTTCAAGAAGGAGTTTATATAATTTCCTGGTTGTGTCTCAGAGCTCTACTGGAGGTCTAAACTCTGCAGGACATTGGGTGCGGCGGAGACTTGTAATTTAACAAGTGTGCTAGGACAAAACTGACAAATTCTTTCTTTTTTATGACTTTAACAGGACTGGGATTAATTCTGTAAGAGCATGTTCCCAAGAATGTTTTCAGTGACACATTGTGCTGTTTTTGTTGAGTTTTGTGTTGTGTTGTTTTGTGTTTGTCTTATTTTTTTGAGATTTTACACATTTTTGAGGCTATTAAAAATAAATGAAGAAAGATTCATTTGAACTATTTTATAAGCCTGAATTGTTACCCATAATTTCAGTCACATTATGTGAAATAAAATGGTAACTTAGCCTGAGGATCAGACTATGATACCTTAGTCACAAGTAAGGTGGAAATTTGTTTAAATACATTAAGTTGCATAAATGTCAAGAGAGTCATTGAAAAGTAGTAAATGCCTTAAAAAGATGGAAGAACTAATTAGAGGTGTTATGTATGTAAAACATTTTATGGCCCTGCTGCCAATGTGAGAGCTGCTTTACTGTAAGTTCTGTGGGATTCATTCTTGTTATTCCCACAGCCCATCATTCCACAAAACATATTATTTCCTTGGCTTTCATTTCCGTCATTCAATCCTGCAAGTTGGACACTCAAGCCACAGAATTTAGGATGTCATCTTTAAATCACTCAATCCTCTTCTGGAGGATTTATGAGGACGGTGTCTCTGGTCAGACCTGTCGTTATCATCCTGCACGTCTTTGATGCTTTACGATCCATGAAATAGACCCCGCAGATGCTGGTGTTTTGAGAGCTTGCCCGGCCTTCTTTCTCCCTTTTCTCTCCTCTCTTCTCTTCCTTTTTTTCCCCTTCACTGCCACAAAATGTGTGGGCCACATGAGGAGGATGGTCAGTGACTGATAGAGAAGAAACAAGGTTATCAACTGTGTCAGACAGTCAATCAGGATGACTAACAGTGTAACGATGTGAGGTTAGACAGTCAGGTGGACTTGCAGTCCTGAACCTTATTCCCTGTAATTTATTTTCACGAACTGTCATATTGACACAGTGGCAACAACGTGTTACAGATAGAGAAAGAAGCTTCATTCTTTCACTCTGTTATTTTCAAAGCTTTTTCATCCACCGTGCCGTTTCGCCATCTTTTCCCCATCTTGCAGTGTGACAGCATACGTCTTTACAAAAGTCTTTTCTCTGCACAAAACAACTGTGATGTGCAGTGAAATTAAATATTGTAAATTTGACAAAATTACAGTGCATGCAAACCAGGCATTTAGCTTGTTTTGATGTCTATCAAAAGTCAGATTTATTCATACAGTCTAGCCCTTCATCACAAAAGCCTGAATGATATCTACAGAGACTAGCCAACCTAGATCTAACGAAGAGTCAGCTGGAAAATAAATTGATAGAATTCGGGGAAAAAACAAAAAGCAACACAAGGAAACAAAACAAAGCACAAAGAAAAAAAACACAACATGCAGTCTGACCCATCTAGCCTTGCCCAATTTACCCAGCATGCCCATCTTTAAAACAGCAGTGATGGCGAGAAGGAAAACACACAATAAACACTGTTTCCTACATCCTTCAGTGGAGAAATAAACCAAACTGTAAGCCTTCAAACGGATTTGACCTTCAGTTTATTAAAGTGTGCAAGTGTGAAAATGTGCTTTGCAAAGCATTCATTCGTCTGTTAAGTCCCTGGATGTGGAGAATGAGATTTCCTGCATTGAAATCAGTTAGTGCAGGGCAGCACTACGCAACAACCTCTGTGAAATTCAGCCGATTTGTCTCAATTTCCCCATCAAAGTCCTTTGAGCATCATTGTGATCCTATTAGCGGACGTCTCTGGGTGAAGATGACTCCATTGAGCCATGGAGATGGGGACCTGACAGCCGAGTGGGGGGTTTGAATAGGGATGTGTGAGGACAGAAAGTTGGAAGGGTGGTGTAACGGAGGAGTGTGTAAAAGACACCTGAATTGAGAGTAATGAATCCAGTGAGGAACACAGACATGTCTTTCATCTTCAAGCAGACTTGAAGCGCTCTTTCATCATCATCATCTGAAAAATGTGCATGCTCATAGCACAGACACATTTACCTGCAGGGAGGAAAGACGCATTTCACTTTCAAAGAAGATACTCTCCCGCTTTCCCTCTTGTTATTGCTTTTTAGGTCCTGCAGTGTTTGGAAGCAGAGTGAGGAGTCATTAAAAACATGACACACCCCCACTGCGTGAACACGAGCAGGTGACAATTATTTACCCTGAAATTAGCCTTGTTACTCTGTCTGATGAATGTTTGCAGTAATTAAGAGTGAAAGCTTCAAATGGCAGGCTTACAATATAGCACAAGGGCATGGGAGTGTTTAAAGAGTCACTCGTCAGGGTGACAAAGAGCAACGCCCAGAATTCAGTTACTTGTGTGTTTTGAAGCTAAAAAAATTGAGGGGGAGGGGGTTTCATTCTTATATGATCTCTTTTGGAGGGAATCTCATTCCTATAATTTATTTTGGTCTCTCTGTTGGTAGTCAAGTTCCATCAAGTCAGTTGTATTTGCATTTTTATTTTTTCCATAGAGCTTGACATAGAAATCTCAAGTCAAACAGTCGGTTAATGACTCTGGTCCATATATCAAGTGGGAACACAGAAGTACTAAAACTGCAGTTTCTAAAATAGTACTAGGCTGAATCTTTAATAAGGCTTAAAGAGGCCATATTATGCCAATTTTTTGTTTCATATTTTATTCTTGGTTACTACCAGAGCAGGTTTACATGCTTTGATGCTCAAAAAACCAATCTGTTTTCTCATACAGCTGACTGCAGCAGCCCTGTTTTTTTCTGGGATTTGTGCCTCTGTATGAGTCGCTCTGTTTTAGCTCCTGCCCTGCCTCTACATGCTTAGTCTGCTCCGATTGGCTAGCCCAAACAAACACTTTCCAGATGAACCTATAGAGAAGCATAGCACACTGTGACACACTAGTGATCTGAGTTTTTTTTTTTTTCTCTGATGAGAACGGAGCGTTCAGATCCATTAGAAAAAGCCCACAGGGTTTACTGCTACATACCCTTACCTCATTATTTCATACTTTGACATCATTTAAATGGCAATCCGACTTTGTAACATTACTTATACGTTGAAAGAGACAGAAAATTATTACATGACCCTTTTTAAAGTCATGGTAATGCAAGGGTGTGGCTGCTTTGACTGACAGTTAGCTGCTAGCTGTCTGCTTGGCGTTAGCAACCAGACTTCGTTTGGCTCACCTCAGCTCTGCCCACATTCCACCTTTTGGAAAAAAATTTTTTTAGCAGGTATTTTAGTGGACTCAGGCACTGCTGAAGCTACCACACTGATTCTTGCAGTGTGCCTACAAAGACTGGGTGATGTCACAGTGACCATATGTTCACGTTATATATAGTCTGTGGTCCAGACTGAAATGTCAGTCTGAAAAACGACTAACTTCATGATTTCCAGAGGATAGATCCGTTTAGAGTGATAATCTCCTGCTGTGGCTTGTCACTGAGTGCAACATTAGGTTAAAAAAATGAGTGAATTATCTCAACATCTTCTTTGTGGATTAGCACAAGATTTGGTGCAGACACAAAAGATTCCTAATTATTTACATTCTCCAACTTATTTATAGTTTTGCTGTAACTGTGCAAACTAGTACACAATCAGGTTCCTGTTATTAACTGATACCCTGAATTTTCATCCATTGCCATTGTATTTCATTTCCTTTAGCCTTTGTGTGTTTTGCCAGCAAACACTGGTTGAATGGTGACACGGTGTCCTTGGCCAAAAATGGTTCTGGTCAGTGCCAATAATGAGGCAGACAGCCAGATGGTGACATGATTTCCATGTCCAGTGAGAGTGCAGTCAGGCCCCCACCTGTTGCAAACCAGGACATAATGATTATATTTATTACTATATGAAAGGAAGCTGTATGTATTTATCTTTTTGTTAATTCAACAACATCTTTGTTGTATTTATGTGGTTGTGAAATGGTTTTGATCAGACATCCACACTATTATGTCCATTCCATGTACAAAGACTTGTAGTACTCAATGCCTATTTATAAATTAAAAAGCACTGGGACTTTTACTCTGCTAAACAAGTGTTCTAATCACTGTCAGTTGCTAGGTTAGTTGATAACAAACTGCACTGAAAAAATGGATATTTTTCCAGATTGTCTTCAGAGAAGAACCAAGACAAAGAAAAAAGCAAACAAGAAAGTTTAGTGATTCCTTCTCTAACTTATAAAATTAGCTAATATGCAGAAACATAGTAATTGTTTGTGTTGCTTAGCAACAGTCCTGTACCAGTCCAGTTGAGGAACTATGTGCTGACCGGTTCAAATCAATGATTAAATTAATAAACAAATCATCATCTGTCTTTGCTTATTACTGTCAACAAAATGGTGTTTGTAGAGCTGTTGTATCAGTGACAATCTTCAGCGTTTTTTATGCATCACACCAGTGACAACATTCAGAACAACAGCACTCCCTCTCGTGAGATATTGTTCAAATAGCTTTATTAAAATTATATTCCTGTCTCATCACTTTAAGCCTATCTGAGTCAGAGTAAGAATTCTTGACACAAGCTGCCTTTAATTACACGTGGGAGAATTCTGAAATTATGTTACACAGTACAGACAGCGACATGGTCCATGTGAGAAAAAAATTGTATGAGTGCATCAGGCAGGAAACTAGATTTTGTGTGTTTTGTGAGGCAATATGATACTTTTTTGACCTGGACATTAAGTTCTCAGTTTTGAGGATGTAGAAAGCGGCTAGAAGCAAACAGACTACATAAACTTTGGTAGAATACCTGAATAGGACCAATTGTGGTGATGTCATATGTTGATGTTGATAGGAAGAACATTTGAGCGGATGGCCAGGTAACACCTCTGACGTCAGCCCAGCTTTACTTTGAAATTTTTTTTGAGCTGTAATGAGATGCCTTTATTTAACGTTAAAACAACAATCTCAAGTTTTGCTGGGTTTAGTTTAGGGCCGATAGCAACTAAACTAAAATTTCTGTCAAACATGGGAGTAAAAAAAATGTTCATCTTGCATCTGTTCAACTCTGCTGCTGGACCATTTGTGTTCATGTGCCAAACATGGCTGTATCCTAACCATCAATAATGCACTGACCACATACGTTTGCTATTGTGCCTTTCATGTGTTTGTCTTAAACTTGATTCCAGAATTCACCAGAACCTACAGTTCTCTCTCTTACTTTCTTTCAGTCTCTCTCATCTTGTCTCTTTACATTTATGAAGTAGATTCATTAAGTCCTGAGACTAATACAGTATTTTACTTAAAACATTTTCAACTTGTGTAAATACTGCAGCCTTTGCCTTGGTTTGCGACACCTTGGGTAATAGTAGTAGTACCACATTCAAAATTTGAATTGCGTTCTTTATGCTAGAAAACATGGTAAATAAATAGAACTAATTTTAGCAATAAACTCAAAGCAAGTGAACCCAACTGCACAGAACTTTTAATTGAGCAAAAAAAGGGTGTGTGTGTGTGTGTGTTTGTTTGAGAAAAAAATAGAATAAAGGCCTGTCCTCCAATCTTTCTGCCCTTTCTCAGGTGATCTAAACCTGGTTTGTCACCCAGTGCATGATGTGTGTGTGTGTGTGTGTGTGTGTATGTGTGTGTGTGAGTCAGTGTGTGATGCTGAACTAAAGCTCAGTGGCCTTACTCGGTCCACAGGCGGAAGACGTGATGTGCCCAGACCATCTGAGCAGATTTACTGTGACCCAGTTAAGCTGAATCCGGGGCGTCTGCTGCTGCACAGACAACCTGGCTCTGCTTTACTAAATTACTTCTTAATTGAAGAGACAGCTTAGCGAAGGACAACAACTTTAAAAGGGCATTTAGACAGGTAGTTTATTTTCACTTGAGGTGAGCTTAGTCACTGGCTTAGTCACCAGTAACTTAACTTTAGCCCTTTCCCATCTGCTCCAAGAGCACTGAGCCTCAGACTGGAATGGCTACCACGGCAGACATATGAATCCAATCTAAGCTATTGACAGTCTACATGTTGATCTGCTTATTTATTCTGCTGGTGAATTGTGCTGGGAGAGATGAACGGCTTGCGATTTCGAGACATAATTACCACATCAGACCGAGGTTTTCGAAGCACTCCTCGGATAACGCCAGTTTCTCTCAATAATTGGCCGCAGGATTCCCAGCTGTGAGATTGCTGTTTGTCCAGTTATGGCAGCTTCTGCTTTCCAACAGTCCCAGCAGGCTGAAAGTGCTGATTCCGACTGCTTTTAGAAGAGAACTTACTCCCTCTTAATCGCATAACGGTCTCCAGATGCCTTTTTTTGTGCAAGTCAGCCCCGGCTTGATTAATGTGATTGGGGAATGCTGCCAGGCTCAGAGGTGTCACCCAACACTGCTGAATAAATGAACAGTACTAATCGTTTGTTTATGATTTAAAATATTAATAACATTGAATATACAAGGCCGTCAGTTCAAATCACCACTCAGGACAAATGTGTGCTGTGGCTGGTGTAGCTTCATATCACCGCTAACAGTAACAGTGCTAGCCGCCCCGGCATCAGGACTAAACTCATTTCAGAGCTGTTGCGGCTACATTAGTTAGACTTTGATGTAATTATATTGTTCCCTTAAGAAAAAGAAAGTGTGTCTACTTATAATTAAAGTAGCTTACATAATATTTTTGGGAGGTTTTGAGGGGTAAACATTTGAAGGGGAAACTGCTAGCGATGGCAGAGAAGATAGTGGCTTCTGCTAATGAGATGATGAAATATTCTCCAACAGTTTACTGCACATTGCACATCTGCTTTACTTCACTGTGCGTCACTCACAGAGAAAAACAAAGAGAAGTGCTGTCACAGCTACAGTAACACAGCTACAGGGACCTTGGATGGAAGTGAAAGTGGCCTTAACAATTATCCTTGAGTGTGATTGTACTTCAAGGATCCAAGTTGACAAGTATTCCCAAGCCGCTATTAATGCACTATTACAAAGTATGTTCTGCTCTAGAGCCACTTAGAGAAAGCACCAGGTTTTCCACATGAAGGGGAATAATGAGGACAGAAGCTGCACAGTGCAGTGAGAGCCTTGGAAATCCAAATTGGGTGTTTTTTTGTTCAAATGTTGTAGTTTGGGGCTTCGGTGGGCTCCATCAGGATCTCTGCTCTCTGCCTCACTAATGCTGCAAATTTAAAGAGGCTGACGCCGAATCTGGTGACTAAATCTCATTTCCCTGGTGGTGCACACCCCAGGCAAAGTTTTGTTTACACTGTGCTTTATCAGTGATCTTGGAAGCATTGTAAATCCTTTGCATCTTCTCTTTCATCTCCGCACAGCACCTTGATCCTCACTGCGTCATTAGCTTGCTGTGGCAATAATGAGAGAGTGGGGTGAAGAATTGTAACCTTCTGGTTGCATTGCTCTTGTATAGTGTGTGTATGTGTGTAGGGGGGAAGGTGCTCTGGCGCAACTCATTACAGAAAGACTGTATGTAAATCCAAAAGCCTCTGTTGTTGTTAATCTTGGTGTGGAAGCGAACCTCAACGGTTTTCTGTGTGCAGCTCACAGCTCTCAAAATGAAATAAGTCGATCATGTTGATTATGGCTGATAGCGGGGAGCAAATAGCCAGGTCTAAATTATTCTGAAGCATCTAATCAGTATCTTCAGGTTTTATTGCACAATAGACAAACTTCTGGAGCAGCAAAACAAACCAATATAGCCCATTGGCTTGCAAATGTATGGGGTGAATACTTCAAATATTTCACAGCAGTCACTGTCGCTGTGTTCTTATACTTAAGTTTCTCGTTTTGTTACAAGCTAATTCACATCTGTAGTCCTTTACTTTGACCTGCCGAGGAATTACAGATGCACCTGAGTTTGTAGCTATAATTTGGTACAGTGCATCAAATTGTGGCTTTTATGTTTGAACTGTACACCATCCCTATTAAATAAAATAAAATAAAATAAATATTAAAATGAAATTCTCTAAATCCTAAAATGATTATTTTTTGATTATGTCACTTGCTATTGGTAGAGCTGGGGTGGGCAATGTCTGGAAATCAAGCTAGCTGTGCATGAGACTCCTAAAGAAACAACTCCGCTGCACCTTCAACTCCCTGTTTTCACTCCAGCTCACTTTTTATTCTGTTTGTTGTTGCTCTTTTTCTTTATATTCCATTTTAGATTGAGGGTGAGATAAAATGGTTCCAGGGAAAGTTGCAGCGCTGTAAACTGGTCTATCTCAGCTTGACTTAAGCCAGCTGATGCTGTCTCAACTCAGCCTGTCAGGCGGCCAGAGGCAGATTTTAGAATGGAACGCCTTCCACTTGTTTCAACAGCATATAGGCTTGTAGTAACATCACCTGTTGCTATGAATGCCAGTCCTGCACTGAAAAACCCCAGTCACACACACATCATAAAGTTAAGTTTGTAGTTGCTGTGTTGAATATCTTTGTCAGCCGTGCCACCATATTCAACTTGTTGTGCCAGATCTCATTTGGTTTGCAAGTGTCATATTACATTGCAGGATTGGCGTCACATTATTTGATGTCTTATCATTTTTCCAGCCTACATTAGACCCCTTATTACTGCTGGCAGAGCATAGCCCCGCTCTTAATTTTCTAAATTAACATGCCCTTATGCTAATTGAATGGGGTTTTAATAGCTCTCAGTAGACAGCATTTAGAGTGAAAGAGAAAAGGGCTGTATGAATGCCCCCGCTGCCCACCCACATCTCCTGTAGACAGACGATTTACTTATTAAGTACTAATGGCACCTGTGCATGTCAAATTCACACACAAGGCAAACGGCCACTAAGCAGCAAAACTGTTTGCTCATTAAAAGCCAAAGAAGGTATATTTTAAAATGCAAATGTGAAACACATACGACTAAACTGAAATGCAATGATCAATAAACTGTTTTCTAATTCTTTTGTGCTCTCTATTTATTGTAAAAACGTCCAAAAGGAAGCGATGCACCACAGTTAGTCTGCGATCAAAATCTCCCTCATGGCTTTTAAAGCAAGCTGTCTGGGCTGTTCTGACGGATCGTCAGCTATTATTCCTGATGCTTCCCATGGGGTCGTCCTCTCCATAAAGTCTCCCCCCTCAGTGAGCCCCTGCCTCCCATCACCAGCATGCTTGTTAAACAGACACACATTAGTCTAACCCATGTTTCCTCCAAGGCCCACACGCCTGCCAACCCGAAGCTGCTGCTTACCACTCAGCCTCTGCCCCATGTG
>JAQLOL010000004.1:7124433-7134623 GCA_029783665.1 Naso thynnoides
ATATATGTTTGTTTGTGTGTGTGTGTGTGTGTGTGTGTGTGTGTGCACAGATGCTTGTAGACATTTCTACTCCATTTCTGCTTTAAGATAAAACCACTTGAAATATGTGTACCTTTTCTTCATCCCTGCGACCTGCTATTCGCTTAGGGGGTTTGGTTTGTTTGTTTGGTTAGCAATGTTGAATTTTTGACCTAGAGTACATATGCAAAAGCACATATGCAAATTTTCTACTTGAGTAAAAACAGAAATATCTTGATATAGGAGACTTGTAAAAATATTCTGATTTGTGTTTTAACATAATTGCAGCATACCTTGGGACTTATCAGCAACCAAAGGGAAAGCTTTCGTTAACACATATATATCTGCTGTTTGAAGGGAGTTTCAAGTCAACTGAGTCAATGTATCAGCATGCAAAATTTGCTCAAAAGCGTTGAGGTCAAGCACATCGAAATTGCTCAAAAGTAACAAGCAGAGAAACTCACCCCAGGGTAAGCTGTGCAACCTCGAAGCAAAGCCAAATAAATAAATAAGTAAAACAAAATAAAAAACCAGACGTCAGTGAGATGAACTGAGGCGACAGAACTAATGCGCAGGATGCGGATCCAGGCCTGTGTAAGTCAGTGCAGTGGAGCTTCCTGTTTCCTTGAACTGTAAAAACATCAAGTCAGAGCCTGCACAAACAGCATGTCTCGGGTAAACACCAGAAGCAGGCCATTACACAGCTATTTGCAAGACAATAAACAGAGCAAACTCCTTAATGTTCCGATCAAATTAACTTCACCTAAGGATTTTCTCATTATTTCCTTGGTTCTTTCATTTGTAACAGTGGGGTAACTTTTAAGTTGTTATTTAGAAATCAACTCTGTTTAGTTGTTCTCCGGCTTGTGGTCACTGCACTTTTTAGGATAGTTCTGTGGGTTGTTTTCTTATCAATATTTTTCTGAATTATTAAAAAGGGCTTAAAAAGTCCTGCAGTGAAAAGCACACTTATTACATTTGTTTTAAAGAAAGTCAAGTAAATGGGATTTTAAACATAATATACCAATTTCAACTTCAAAAGGAAAAAGCATTAGATAAGAAGATTAAAAGCCCTCATGTCTCCCGAGGTTTTGATGCTCTCATGGTGACCTTTTACCATAATTGCACTTAAATCCTATAGATGCTTAACTTATGCAATGACTTCTAAAACTTGTGGTGTGCGTGAGTAATTTTTGGGTGGGCTCCCAGAAAAATGTTGGGAACCACTGATTTAGTTTAGTATAAAACCCGAAAACAGCTGGAGAAAACCTAGCCTGAGTCAGTCTAAGTTAAACAAAATCTGTACCACCCTAAAGCTCACAAATTAATATGATAAATCCACATATTCTAAAATAACAAAATGAAATTGACTCGTTAGCTCAGTCTTCGTGCTACACTGAGTTAACCGATGTTTACAATAATAGTGGTTAAAAAAATTGCATACAGAAGGGAAAGGTCAGCTTTCTCATCCAACTATTTGCAAAAAAGCAAATGAAGATATTTCCCAAAATGTGAAGATAAAATCCAGCATGTACAATTTAGTGTCATTAAGTGGTGAAGTTGCCCATTACAACCAACTAAATATCCCTGTGCTCACCCTTCCCTTAAAAGAATGAAGGACAGTGAAAAAAAATGCAAGAGGTTTTTCCTCTCTAGAGTTTTTGATTTGTCTGGGCTTCTGTAGAAAAATGGCTGTGCATGCAGTCTCCATATAAAGTGCTCTTTCTTACGTAACAAAACCAGGTTTCATCTTTAGAGGGGATTGGACATTAATGATAATTCTTCCAAACAATCTCCCTAAATGTGAAAGTTTATTCTGAATCCTCAGTAATGACTTTTTCTTTCTTTGTACTTCTAACCCTTGAAGATTAGTAGAGCTCTCAGGAAGTTTGTTCAGATTCTTTTGGGCACTATTTCCTTTGAACACTTAGAGTTGACCAGTTACTGAGTGACACTTAACATCTTGTCTATTCTTCTGTGTAACTGCAGTCTTTTGAAATAAGCAAAACATAGCATCCATTTTTTTTTCTAAATCAACCACAAAGTTTTTTCAAAGTTTTCAGTCCATTAACCTCTGAGAGAAATACAGTCTGAGACGATGCCTCCTTTATCAAACAAACCAAACACTTTCTTGCATTGATCTTGAGAAGGTGTTATGTCCTCAAACCAAAACAGAGCCAGAGCTGCTCATCACAACAAACTCTCTTTCTGTCAGACTCACCCGAGAGGTACACTGGACTGCTTCCAATAACACTCCACCACAGTTTCACACCAAGATGCAGCATATTTGCTTATTAAACAGATTTCTAAGAACACACCAGATGCTTGCTTTTGAACCACAGGCATTAACCCTTTACTGGGATCTGGTCCAGGTTCAGTATCTTCATCACACACAACCTTTTCCTGCAGTCAATTAAACAAGCTGTGCAGGTTGGATTTTTGCATGTTAAATATTACTGCTGAAACTACTTCTAGCAATTCTAAAAAAAATTACTGTAACTTTTAAAAATGAGAGCTTAAGAAAAGAGAGAACTGCAAGGTCGTAAAAAGGAAATTTTAACATGCTATGATTAAACTGGTCAATATTGTCATGTGATGTCTCTCACAGTAAAAAGACAGCCTGGAGATAACGCAGCTGTGTCGTAAAAATCAATCAATAACAAATCAATTTCTAAAGTAAAAGGCAGTCTATGGTATGGATGACATGAAAACTGGTAATGAAATCAATGCCTCAAGCTCAACTTTAAGCTTTGCCAATCTTTTTTTGTGCCACATGAACTTATTAAACATATTTCTGCTCTCTTAACATTCATTCTGAACCATAGCATCAGAGCAGATTGTGTCTGGCTTTAATCTCAGGAGAAACATGTCCGGTGAATCTTGATGAAGCTCCGTCTTTGCTACAGACTCTTTAGATGCTGGTCGAATAAAAGCCATACCAGGCTGCTAGCCTGCGGCTCCACTGTCGACAACCCTTGGCGGGATTAAAGCTGATTTCCCTTTTGGTCAGAGTCACTCTTGTGAGGGTCCAGCTCACTGCTGAGCTGAACAAGAGAACTATCCCTGTCATTGATACTAGCTTACTGTTGTTTGATGCTGAGCATGTCCCCGCAGTGCCCCGGCTCATCTATCACAGTAACCGTGAATGGCGGACAGGGCAGGGGAAAAAAGGAAGGCTGCTCCAAACCTCCCTCGTCTCACTACATACTTAGTAATCTGTGCCAAGATGATTCCCTCAATGGAGAATGGAGACCTTGTGTTCTGGGGCTCCAGATGGGCAAAAACAACACAGCACACACCACTACGACTATCCAGTGAGATCGCTGGGAAGGCTATAAGGATGTATTGTAATATGCATGCTATAACTTTGTATAAAAATCATTAAATTGTAACATGATAAAATATAAAGATTCTAAAAAAATTCCTTCTCAAGCAGCTTTTCATCGGCAATGGGCTTGTGTGTGATTTTGTGGGTGTGTGATTGCAACGTTTGGAGCAGTTTTCCGTATTTGTGTTTCAGTCGAGATTTTTTCACTGTTTTGGTGATGGTGATGGTGAGAAACATAGATTTTCATTCACAGAAATTATAATGCTGAAAAAACAAACAAACCTATGGCTGTTGTGTTTCCCACGCTGTCTTTGATTATTGCTTATTTGGTCAAAAATGTTTCATGTTAGAGTAAAATACTTAGATTTGAAACCATGTTTTTACGCCTTTAATCCATAAAACGTCACTGAAATGCTAAAAACATCAAATTTAATTGCGAATGCACAACAAAGCCTTGAACAACAACCACAAACTTGACACAAATGGATCCAGCTGACAAAGGATACAGACCAGTCTGTGGCAAGGAAATAGTACAAAAAAATTAAACAGTGGCCACTAACTACACAGTTTATTGGCCTCGTACTCCATGTAGTTTGGTTGCCTGGCACTGAAAGCCTGCAGGGCAGTGAGTATCCTGGTCACGTCTGCGCTGGACAGTTTGAGCCTGTGTCGGAGCAGACAGGCGAACAGATCCACGTGTGGGGCCCCTGGAGGCGAGAGACGGTTAACTCTGTAGCGCAGCTCCACCAGCTGCAGCAGGGCAGAGTCCTGTGATCCCTGAGTGTACGGGTAGTCTATCTGCAGAATCAGATCCTGGATTGCGTCGGGGTCAAAGTGCACGCTGTATCCGAACAGCTGCATGCTGTTCACTTTCATGTAGCCGATGTTGTTCGATGGCTCTGTCGCCTCTAGAGGCTCGTAGTACATAGTCATGTTCTTGTTTCCTCCTGTCACTCCAGAGTCTCTGATTCGACTCCTCAGGTAGAAATGAACTGTCTCAAAAAAGCTTTTCCATCTGTTCCCTAGAGTCAACGTCCAGTTAAAGCAGTCCAAGGGGATATCCAGCTTGGTGCGCTCCCAGTCAGGGTATCCGTGCTGTCCTATGGGCATTGTCCAGCTCTCTGAGTGGCTGCCCCCAAAAGGATTCACAAACAGAGACAATGCCGGCTCCAGAGTGCTGTTTCTGGTAAGGCAGAACTGAAGGGCGAGTCCAAGGAGCATATGAACACGGTTGGACTTCACTCGGTTACTCTTGAGGGTGAGCAGCATTCTTTTCCTCCAGGAAGGGTCAAACCAGGTGTTAACACGCACGTCATTGCTCACAAACACAGCATGCAGAGTGATGCGCGGGTCGCGCCGCTGGAGCAGGTAGCGCAGCTCCAGATCCTGCAGGTCTCGATCACTCTCCAAGCCCAGGTATGGGTCTGTGGGGTCGGGCACAGCAGGCCTGCAGATTCCCTGGGTCAGAGTGAAGCCGGGGTTACAGCTGGAGCACCTTGTCCGGTTGTCTGGGGAACAGGAGGCACAGCGGGGACCGTCGCCCATAGAGCAGGGAATAAGGCCCTGGCAAGGCGGATGGATGTAGGGACAGGAGCAGCTGCGGCTCTTGTCACTGTAAACACCAACCTGGTTGTTCTCGCTGCAGTATAAAATGGAGAGGGCGTAGCTCAGCCAGAAGTTAAGAGGCCTGAATAAGAGATGAAAGTTGGTTTAAGTACTACATTGTATTGGCTTTTTTGGGATATTTCATTCACATTTGTCTCGTCCAGCTCTTTTTTTGTGATTATGGAATGAAGCAAATGTTTGCCCAAGAAGCTTAAGCTTGTCTTTCACAAAAAACAAATAATGTTTTGTTGTGATGCGCAGCGAAAACCATTTTAGCCAAACTCAGCCTCAGCTGGAGTTACAGAAGCAAAGTCAGATCAAAATGAACAGTTCAATCTATTATATTCCCCTCCAGTGGTGCAGATGGGTGGTGATGACACACACATACACACATTTCCATACAAATGTACACTGTGCCTTGTAACTCTATCTGATTTACATTATTTTTTAACAGTGGATACATCGCAGTAACAGTGCTACTAAAATACAATGTGGAAAAATAAATAAGTAAAATACACAAAGACTGTGGTTTACAGGGACACAAAACATTACTGTCTTTCTCGATAACCCGAAACCACTATTGGATTCTTTTTACAAGCTGAAAGGGTGTGATGAAGAAGTGTAATTGGACTGTGGACTGAGGAGGCAGTGCCTGCATTTGACTAGTGATCTGATGGATTGTGTCATTTAGTTAATTTCCCTGCCAGAAATAGCTATTAACATAGAGTGTTCATGAGAGAGGCATAAATCTGGGTAAAGTTATGGCTGCATCTCTGATAGGCTACTAAAATATAGTAACCAGGTGGGAGTGCCGCAGAAACAGCAGCTGTAATAGTAAAAAAAATACAGAAACAAAGTCGTCACGTATTACAAGCCACAGCTGCTTATATTCCCGCATGCAGTTCTGTTGAAATAAATTAATTGTTATATAAGGGATTTTTAAGATTGATGGACTGACTGTAATGCAGTTTAAAGCTGCGTGTCTGTTTGGCCAAACATGATCCAGTTTGTTCTTTTCCCCTGCTTTAACAGAGAAGCAGCTTTGCTCCTGTCAGCACTTTTCACCTCACTCCACAACGTCTTTGCCTCAAGTGCCTTCTAATAAGTACCGTCTTGCTCCGCTGCTTTCTTTCAGCGTCTGGCGCATAAATCATTTTCATAATTATAAGTTTTGGGGAGCACCTTGGGTTAACGGGCTGCGGCATAAATATTCCTCCCTCCCGATCCTGTCTTGCCTCTTACCTCGGCCTCTGAAGGACTATTTTGGGCTGTTTCCGGCACCTCTTGCTGAGGCTGAAGAGCTTGTTAGCAGTGCGGCGAGCTTTGGCAAAAAGCTGGTTGCTACTGGTCTCCAGCTGTCTGTAGCGCTGGGGCAGGCTGGCGTCTGTCCTCCACAAGTGCTCCACGACAGATGTGTTCACGGCGTAATGGGTTGGAAGCTTCCCAACAAAGCTTTGGAACTCCTCTGGTAGGAAAAAGAGCATGAATAAGTGAATTCAGCCTGTGGCTATGAGCTGCATGGTAATAATATGCAAAAAAACCCCTGTCTACTCCCCATTGTTTATCCCAGAAAAGCAAATAGCTCCAAAGGAGAAATAACAGCTGTAACATGCCAAGAAAGCTTGGTTGTTGTTTTGATTTTCTTTGGAGGGAGGACGCCTGATCTCATCAGCATGTCAGAGAACAAACTCCTTTCATATTATGCTTCTGTGAAAAGATTCGCCCTGTATAGGTGAATCACCAACTGTTACTGGCATGCAGTAATGTACACCTTTCAAGCAACTACTCTTTAATTAGACATGAGTGACACTTAAAGAAAAATATCTGTTTCTCCCTGAAACAATGTGAAAAGAAGCTGCGTTGCCCCGGTAACTGTAATCACTGGTGTCAAACATAACAAAAAAGTGACGTCTTTCTCAAAAGTTCTGTGACACTTTTTGATGCAGGAGGGAAACTTTTCTAACTGTGACACATTTGAAATTCATGTCTCTGAAGTACAATATATTTGCACATAGGTGCACACGACAGCAGAGCACTCTCTGTCGCTCTTTGTGACATTTCCTTTCAAATTAGACACAGGTTTAATTTAAAACACAAAAACTGACATAAAATCTGATCCACTCGCATCACATCAGCACCACAGGGGTCTGTGTCAAAGGTGTGCCACTGTATACTCTTCTTAAACAATACTCGACCAGTATATACTAACATTGCCTTAGCTCGGTTCTTGGCACGGGCTCTTCTTCAGATTTGCTACAAACATCTGTGTAAATTTCTATTCCACAGCAGTAAGGTGTTTTTATGATGATTATGACACCGTCTTGAAGTTAATGCAATAATAGAAGATTCAGTTCTTGTACAACGGCCAGGCTTTGTGTGATCATTGGTTCTTTTATTTGTGTAGATCTGTTTTTCAAGTACAGAGCTGAGTGGCACCACCATAGGAGCCATAATGAGGCTGTGTGCTCGTCCGGGTCTTTCAGGCAATGTCACTCAGTGAAAAGGCTCCACAATGTTAAAGTCACATCCAGATATATTCACTAACCAACAATTATAAGAACAACTGTGCTTTAACTGCAGTGTTTGGGTCAACAGCATTAAAGAAATATGCATTGGCGATATGATTTGGTTCCTTATTTTTTTGCCTTTTTAATTCGCTTTCTTTTTCCTGTGTGGTGTTTGGACTTTTTGTTTGGATAAAATGGATGCAGAGCCTTTTTTTCTCCTGAGATATTTAAATTTTTGACATTACTTGCTGACATTTATAGATGTTTCATAATTTGGTAATTATTTTCTTTATTTTATGAGAGTTAGGTGACAAAATTGAGGCCACTCTAACACCTCACCATAAATTTAAACCTTAAGTTTGCAGCCTGTTAGCTTAGCTTGGCAGAAAGACTGGACACATCAGTGAACAGCCGGCCCAGTTAAGTCCAAAAGCCCTCTCTGACTGGACCAAACTCCTTTTTAACACACAATAACTTTCTGTCTAACTGTCTTTAGTGGGAAAGAGTACAACTGGCATTCATTCCCAGGTTGAATGACTCACGGCTATTTGTGAACTTTGATTACAACCATGAAAAAATGACACCTGGATGGACATGCTAATTTTTTCCCCATTTCAGGTGTGAAAGCTGTGACAACAAAGCTTTCGTTACATGAAGGTAATGACGGCTTTTCAACTAAGTCAGTAACTTCTAAGAATCTTTTTCATCTTTGCCACAAATTCTGTCTCCATTCCAACAGTGCTCCGACATCTTTCAGTCTGCAGTGAGTTTGACAATGAGACTAAAGTAAAAGATCTCCTTTTCTCCAGTACATTTCTGTTATCAAAAGTGACACACCAGAAAGAAAAAAAAAAGCAGATAGGAAGTTTTCCTGCACTTAAAAAAACTGCTTATACTTGTTATTTTTGATGCAACAATGGTACAATTAACACATTGTATCTTGTTTTTGTGTCAAAATGAAATTATATAGGTTTATGAGGGAGAATGTGCTTGCAGTACTTCAAAACTTAGGGCTCTATTTTTGTACTGGTGCAAAGCTGATCTAAGCGCAGGTCCAGGTGTATCCATGGGTTCCACAGCAGACATCTTGAGGACCAACATGGGTGTGACTAGCAAATGGCTTCATTCCATCAAGGGTCACAGCAAGCCAGGTCAATGAGTGAGCATGCACAGTACCAGAGCTCTGGAACAACCTGATGGCTTTTATGATGGACATTTGAGTTGTCAGAGCAGGAAAAGCACAGGTGAAATTAATGACATTAATGATGGATGCTTCAAATAGGTAAGCTTAATCCAAAGCTCTGGAAAAGGTTGCATCCAGTCAGCTATTTTGGTTAATTTTCCCATGTTTAAATAAACTTTTCACCTGTTTTTTATACTGTCATTTCTCTCTCTATTAAGAAACTCGGGTTGACTACAAAAACGCCTAAATTGCAATTTGAAAATCTTTTAGTTCAGTAACTTAGCTAGCTGTGCAAAGCCACAGAGTGGGACACTGCTGTCATTTATGCACAACAGCTAAATGTCATTAATTTAATTAACAAAAAGTCAATATGTACAATCAAAGCTCCTAATGCTCTTCATCAGTATTGTTATAAATAAATTGCAATTACGAGCCTGAACCTCACGAACATGTATGTCAGTTTCTACCTGTGTAAAGCTTGACAATACACTGTATCACAGTTGTCTTAAAGGGAGTGAGAGGAGCTGATCTGATTGGCCACAACTAAAATCAGCTGTGACAAACCTTCTGATTGTCTATTCCTCCTACTCTGTCGCTGCGCCAGGCTACGCCATAGATGTGCATGCCTTTATGTTCACCAAATTACCAAAAAACGATTGCTACACCTACTTGCGCCTCACGTGCCCAGAACTAAAACTTGCATCTGCGCTGTGCTCAGACTGACAAAAATCGAGCCCATAGATTTCACTGCATACTAAACAAGAAGATGTCACATGTTTAATATTTACAGTGCAGGGATGTGATCTTCTCATCGAACTCTTAGCAAGAAGGTAAATGAATGTATTCCTAAAATACGAAGCTATGCTTTTAAAGTATTTTTTGTGACACTTTAAAGTACTTAAAGAACAGATGGACTTTTGAGATGATGTGTGTATTTTCACACGTTGCAGCCGTGAGCACCTAGAGAGCATCTGAACCACCATTTAATTTGACACAATGACTGACAGCTCTCTTGATTCAGTGTCTGGCAGCTGGCGATGTTTGACAGCAAGGAATGCATTTAGAGCAGGAAAAAAAGTCATGTTTTTTCCATGTGAGCGCTTAAATCCACATTTATTATTTTTTGGAGAATCATAAAAATAATCAGTTTTCTTAAATCTAGGATTCGGAGAGAGGTTTTATCAGCCCATATTCCACTGGTACCCTTTTAAAAGCAGCATTCACGTTTTCAAATCATTTTCAAATCCCGTTTTGGAGGTCGCAGTGACTTTAAATCCCTGACTCACCAGATTCCTCAAACTCCTGGTTGGTCAGCCTCCAGGCGTCTCTGATGCGCAGCAGGTTGCTTTCAAGAGTGTCCAGGTCAGAGTGAGGACAGTTACACTGAGGGAAGTCCTCGCTGCACTCACACCAGCAGTCACTGCTCCGGCACACAAACTGGCCTTCAGATTTACAGCCGATGTAGTTGAGAGCTGCCTGGATGAAGCGGCTCTGCAAATAGCCGGGAAGGATGATCTGCAGCCCTGTGGAAGGGAAAATTATAATATAT
>JAQLOL010000004.1:7138187-7157446 GCA_029783665.1 Naso thynnoides
TTCACTAACTGTAATTAACAATTTGAATTTTTTTTTTAACACGACTGAGTCCTCTTATGGTGTTGTATTGGCTACTACACTACCCTTCGTGAGTAAGTAGCCTAATGATCTGATCTTTGTCCACAACTGCTCTTAGCCTCACAGTAAAAAAAAATAATTATTACATGGCCTCGCTTATCAGACCTCTCTTCTCACTACGTAAGGTCGGGCTCAACTTGTTACCATTTTGGAATAGCGGAAAAAATGCCTTAACTTGTTTGGATTTTTTTTTTAATCAATCACAATCGTCTTGGGCAGCGCTAAACCCAAGATGCAGCAAGTCGCGTAGTAATACCAGAAGGGGAGGAGAATGCGGACTGAACCAGTCAGTCAATAGAGGTTTATATCTGATGTCGATTACTGTGTCACAGCCTAAAAATTATATTAATCTTAAAGTTATGCATGCTTGTACCTGCAGAGAAAAAAGAAAAAGGGTTTTGATAGTCAGCAGTCAGACAAAATAACAAGTCTGGCAATAATTGTGACCAGCAGTGAGAAATGTTAGGATGCAAAATACTGTGTACTTGTTTGAATTTCAAATTCTTTCTTTACTGTATATTTGTAAAGAAAGAAAATGAAGAAATAAAAATTGCTGTCTATACTGATGCCTCTCATAAGAGGCTACGACAAAAGTTTGATGAATTATGGAAGGGGGTGGGGGCTAAGTGTAGGGGCGGGGCGAGCCATGACCAATGTAGGTGTGTGTGTTTCTACAAAATTTGGACATGTTACATGAATCCATTTAAAAGTTATGCTTCCTTTAGTTACAGGCCACTCCCACTGCCATGCCCCCTTTTTGCCAGTTGGCCCAAACAGTTAAGAAGTTTTTATTTGGCTCATGACCAAACTTTCCACTAAATCTTGTGCAAGTCTGTGAATCCTTTTGGAAGTTATGCACCTTTTTGCAATAGGCTACTCCTATCGGCGCACTTTTACACAAGCACAGCCCCTCGCACACACGCCCACAAACACACACATACTTTTGACCTCCATGTCAAATTTCAACCTTCTTAGGTGAAAACTGTGGCCTACAAAGAGTAGGCAATTTTTGTGGACGATCAACCGACAGAGCGAACGTTAGAGCTGCTGGTCACAGTCAGAGAAAAAAAAATAAAAATAATAATTTGGGCCAACACAAGCAGTTGGCACTAGTTAAAGTATTATGTTGCTGCTATATTGCCCATGTGTAATTTTTTTCAGCTTGTGATTTGCTGATATATTGATTCATTGATTAACACATTTCCTCCCCTGGTGATTACTAATCAAGTCATTCATGTTCAGAAGATTCAGTCAGACCCCAAACTAAGCCAGTCTAAATGTTGGAAGCTAACAAAATCATAAACCAGGGAAACAACACCTTTATGCAGTGACTACTGTATGTGTTGCTTAACCTCTCAATAGGCTGCAGCTGTGTTTACAGTTTTTTTTTGACTCCCACTTACCCGTATGGCAGTGGATGCAATCTGGAGGTGGTGCAGCCTGCGCAGGGTGCTCTCTCTGTCGGTGAAGTAGGAAGCAGCCAGCTGGTGGAGGGCCTCCAGGGTCACCGCCCCTGTAGCGTTCCTGCCACTGCTACGGCTGCTCTCGGCCCCCGAGGGCGAAGACTCCTGGCTGAGCTTCCTCTTGTCCACAAATATCGTTAAAGACTCCTCTCCTGGCGACAGTCGGTCAGAGGGAACGTGAGCTTCATTGGCTCTGACAGAGCAGCACTAATCACCTTTCATTAGTATCTCCTCAGATCAGATAGAAAAGTGCAGCAGTGATTAAGTGCTGTGGGGAACGGATGGTTTTGGTGATTGGAGGAAAAGGCACAGACAAGGCCTCTGCATCTATTAAAATCACTAGGGACAGAAGACTCATTCAAGATCACTGATTAAGTTTCCTTAATTATTTTAATTATCTTAATTATAATGGCTACAATTGACACGACAAAACAGAACAGATCTCAGGTGCAGCTTCTCTGGGAGACAAACACCCTCTGCACTCTTAACATCTGTAACACTTACAATTACTACTTGATTAATAGGTTGTGAAAGCTGAACTAAAACAACAAATTATTTTCTGCTTAAGTCTTTTCTCATTTTTAACACTTCATTTGAAGTGTACTGTTGAAGTAACATCCTAACCTTGAAAACTTAAACACTTTTTTTGTATCAAAGTGATCAAGGGATTTGCTTTTTTGAGGTTGTTGGTGGGTTTGTTTTGGCTGAAACGGCCTCATTTGTGGTTGTTCTTCACAAAAGTAGATTTTCCTGCGTTTCTCAGTGTAGTTTTTGATAAGCATAATCATTTTTATTAAAGGCTGAGTAGCCAGGGAATCATAGCCGGTGACTCAGATAGACTCAGTTAGTAGAGGGCGGGATGCTTTTTGAAGTACAGAGTGTGTTCACAGTAGGTGCTCTTTAGCAATCCTTAAGAACATTAAATCCTCCCTTCAATTTAACAGCATGTCAAGGCCTTTTTATCAATACATGTCTCACTGGCCTTTTTCCCAAACTGGTCCCTCGCTGCCAGCGATTAGGTAGTGTTACTCCATGTAAGGTGACATCTATGTGTTTGAGCCTCTGTGCTGGCTCAGAGGAGAAGGAAACATATTGTAAATGCACAGTTACACATAATTCTTGACATGTTATAGTGAAGGAAACGAGGACTACAACATGAAATTGCCCTTAATCAGCCAATCCCTAAAATTGAGATTTAGTTTAATCAGAAAAATCTCTGCCTGGGAATGTGCCATTTATATCTCATCCATTCAAAGCATCCCAATTTAACCACAGGAATAAATGCCGTAAGTCTTCAAGTCATTTTATTTCTGCTCATTTTCATTTGCTTACTAGCACTAGCCAGATGGTGTCCCATTATGAAAGGCACAAGTTCTCCAAGTTAAATGACAAAACTACCTCCCAAAATAACATGAGTGTTTTTCTGATCTATCATCTCTACTGGCAGGTTGCCTTTTTTGACGGTTACAGAAATTATTCTTGTGACTGTTTCTGACTTGTTATTTGTGGCCGGTGTTTCCTCCTGTTCAGGCATGGCATAAGTTAGACAATCATCACAGTCACGGTTAAAAGAAAGACATGTTGACACAGATCATAAAATATCCTCATAAGAAGTCTTTTTGATTAAAAGCCCATGTCTGCTGGATGACATTGATTGTCAGTGCCTTTGAAAATGCTTACAGATGATCTTTACAGAAATGATTTATAGATAAGACTGTCAAAAAAAAGAAAAACAACTTGAGCTGTCGCATTATCAGACTTTTACCACACGATTTACACGGACTAAGGATTGTGATAATATCAAAATAAACAACAAAAAATGCTACCAGTCAAATTAATCTTTAATGTTATTTATTGCGTTTTTGTCTTTTATTGGCAAATGAATTACACTCAAAATTGAGCGTAGGTTGGTGGAGAGAGTCTCCAACCAAACCTGTACAAAGGGTACAAAAAACCAACTGCGTTTTAATGTTTTTTTTCTGTTTTATGAAGGGTGGTAGTCAGCTTTTAGGTGCATTACTGCCACCTACTTTAACAAAGCAAGAATGTAAAGCAGTGAAAGGATTTAAAGGATCATGCCAGTCTATTTTTGACTTCTCGCAATTAGCAGACTGACACCGCATTTTTAAACCTTGTTCACTGCCATTCATGTTGAAACGGTATAGAAACACTATAGGACATGTGAAAATTGCTAGATATCGGTAATTCACTCTTCTAAAGAGAACATCTGCCATCATTTAGTCAAAATTCAACGAGAGAGAGGGGGGAGCTGTTGAAAGGAAAGTTATTACACCTGGAAATATAGTTCCTTACAAGTGTTGCTTTCCTTGCTCAAATATTAATTAATTTTAATAATAAAGAAGGATTTTGCAACATAAGTTCTTTTAAATTGTCACACACTTTCAGACACTTTAATGCTTATTGAATATGGACAAACGTCAGCAAACCTGACATCTCATAGATAAAGTTGTTTTGGGAAAAATGTGCAAGGTTTATGAAACCTATGTGGCCAATGTTGACAAAGGATGGCATGTAGTGACATTGTTATGGTCCTACAGTATGTCATTATTTGAGTATTATGACCAAAATATAAATATTTCTTTCTTTTTTTTTTAAATAGATCACCGTGAACATTGGTATATTGCAACCTGTCTACTCTCTCCCATCTCCAAGCTATGAGCTTTGTTGACATATCTCTCCATATCAACCTACTTCCTGATTTCTCTCTTTCATGGCTCTTCTGACAGACAGACGACATAATTGTCAAAGTTGCAAGAGGACCTACAGCAGATCATAGTCGACATTTGAGCGTTTGCTTGTGAGAGACATCTACTTCAGTTGGATTAAATGTTACCACCTCAGTTCTTTTATCTTGTAAGAGCAAAAGATAAGAGTCAAATTTTCTGTGTAAAACTGTTTTCTGCTGAGTCAGGAGGTGAATGAGATCACTGCCAGAGAGATGTTTGAAAACTGGTGTTAAGTGGTGAAAATATAAGTGCTTTGTCTTCAGTTTTAAGATAATTACAGACAATTAAAGACCATTATCGTGTATTTACTGTCGATTTTTGGCTGGTTTCTATGTTTGTGGGAATGACATGAAAGTACACCAAACATCAAACTAATCCTGGATTTAAGGTACATGGGCCATTGCTGCTTTCAACAAAAGTTGCTTTTGGATATTTCCTTCAAGTCTGTGTTATTCTTTATAGTAAACCCACACTTTCACTAATGATAAGAAGTATATTTTTTGATAAATATCTATTAAAGACAACCATGCATTTTTTGAAAGCCAAACAAAAACATTAAATCTTTCACTGCCTCCTCCAATTTATTTTTTGTACTCTAAACCAAAGCGATTTGATGTTATTTGTTAGCCAAAAAAACACTGATCCAGAAAAATTATTACATGCTTTGTTGTTTAGAATGCAACAGACGGTAAAATTGGTGCCCCATGTGCTGAAAAAAAAATCACATTAGAAGGCTTGCTTTGAAGCTCTACTGTACCTCCCAGAGTGGCAGAGAGGAGGAGGTGGGTGCCATATTTCTTGATTAGACTCTCAGTAATCGTCTGGAGGGTTGGCCGCCTCCCCAACTGGCGAATGGTGTGCATGAAGTCGGGGTCGAGGGGAAGCGCCAAGCCTCCGCTGCCACCAGGACCGTCGCGCTTCTCCACTGCCAGGCTGTTGACCTTCCATCGACCAAACTCCCTGGAATAACGACAACACACACACGCACACACACACACACACACACACACACACACAAGCACAGACATTTGCTCGCTTGGTTAAGGTGGTGTGTACAACCCAAGGCGGCTGTTTAACAAGCTGTTTTGAAAGCAGAGGATTGTGTGTGTGTGTGTGTGTGTGTGTGTGTGTGTGTGTGTGTGTGTTACGTAGGCATGAATACTATACAGAGCACTGACCGCACACACATGTACATACATCATTAACACATGATGAAACTGTAATGTTGTATCGCCTAAGGAGAAGAACACCAGTGTTAACTGCAGAGTTATTTAAGAGCACACAATTAGTGTGGGCTTTAAGTCAATGAGGTTGTTGTGGCCATTTCTTTTTTTTAATCCATTAACTTGCATTCTTTTTCTTTGAAAGAATAAAGTGTATTAGGGCATTACTGTGTTAATTTGAATTGACTGAATTTAATTTATCACTATGTGTGGTATAGAACTCATTTGACACTATGAATTGTACAGTATAAAAATGGATTTTAATTAGAATAATTCTTTCATCCTGCAGTTGTCGATGTTTATGCTGGTTCTCTCATCAGTGGGTTTAGATAACTCTGTCTCTGTGCTTCTACCACTCTCCATATTTCAGCACTTCTCTTTTCTATTTCTAATTCTCTGCTTACTTGTTAGCTAGCTTTGATAACCCTTCAATTGTAAGGGCAGGAAAAAATGTTGCATGATAAGACTCCATGTGCTTTTCTCTTTTGTTTAGAGGAAGATATCTGTCTTTAAGAGCAAAAATCAGTTGGAAAAGGCCCCATTATATAGATCACACAGAAACATATCTAATCATGCTATTGATTGAGGCTGCCAGGCAGAGCTCACCGAGATGTAAATTTGAATTGCCTCCAAAAGACAACGTTTTATTTGAACAGGAGTCGAATATATGCCAGTGTTCATTTTTGCATTTGCTGGAATATGGTTATCCAATCACCATCAGATATGTTACTAGGGTGTGGCCAGTGTAACACTTGCTGTGTTCAGCAAGGATTGCTAAACATAAAGAACGCCTGAGGGCTGAAAAAAGCATATGTGGCCAGAGTATGAGACATACTGTTCCTGCTCTGAAGTCTGTTTCCAGTAGCCAGCACTACTTAAACCCTTTGTGTGTGCTACTTTTTAATAATGCTCTCCTAATTGTAGCCAGGGCTGAGAGCACTTTTTAATTTCCTGACAGAATAAGGGGAGCATAAAAACACAATTCTTGGACAGTTATATAAGTTAGTTATGAGCAACAGGACTATGCTTATTTTATGCAGAGAGTTAAATTACTACATTGATATCTGTGATACTGTCTTATAGAAATAGAAGAAGTTTAGTCAAGCTAGAGGAAGCAGCGTCAGACTGACGTCACTGTAATTTGGTGGCTCAGACGTCATTTAGCCATCAGCAGCTTCAACTGGAGAGAGATTTCCAGGTTTAGGTCGAACTAGGATGCTACTAGGAGGATACAAAAACAGCGAGGCAGGTTCAGAGAAAAATAGGCTATTTGCCCTCACCACCATGGACTATAACTATTCACCTTTATAAACCCAACAACCATATCAAAGAGCAGCTTGGCCAGCTAGACTGACTACACAGCAGTGTAATTGCACACACACACAAAAGGAAAGTTAACATTCATCCAGGAAGGATTAGATCACATTTTTATGTCTATTGCAACATGCAGGAAGAGATGTTACAGGTTAGGGTCAGGCTGGATAGTCTTAGCGTTATGATATGTCATCAGCCTAGCTTAGCATAGCAATTAAACATCCCACTCAGTAAATACAGCAAATATAAAATACAGTCGGTACAATAAATATAAAGCTACTGCCACTAGCTGGCTAACACATAAGCTTAGCAAACAACATGTTAAATAGTAGCTTGAGAGGTGCCAGTTGACGGATTTAGTTACATTTGGTCAAAGGCAAGCTAGCTGTGTCCCTCTGTTTAATCCTTAGGCTAACATTAACCTAAGCTAACTAGCTTCTATCTGTAGCCCCAGCTTTACTGCACAGACATTATCATCAAACAATTACCAAGAAAAGCAATTTAAGGTATTTCCCAAAATGTCAACCTCTTTTAAAAGAATTTCTGCATTTAATTTAGCCTGTTGGTGTCCAAATGTTAAGACCTTCTCTGGTTGGTTGGACTGACACATTTTTTGGGCAGAAAAGGTTACAGTAAATCAGTAAAAATTCCAAAGATCAGCTTCACAACAATCTTATTTTCCCCCTTCAACAAAAGTGTGAATGTATAGCCTATATAGAAATTATAAATCCTAGTATCTATTTCAACTTAGCTGAGCTACTCCACAAGATTTGCATGTACCCCCTTCAGTTGCAGAAGCAGCTTTACCCCCCAGCTTGAAATCTCACTGTTGTGAACAAGCTCGTCACAGCTTTAAATAACTCATGCACGGCTAAAACAGAACTTATTGCAATGCAATGCTGTGACTCCCACAGCAACAGAAAGATGTAAAACCAAAATAAAGCTCCACATCATCAGCTGCCATCTTTTGTTATCTCGTGCCCTTTGGACACATGTCTCGCTGAACTATAGCTATTCACAAACCACCTGGGAGAGACTTACTCTCTCTCTGTTTCGCCCTCCCTCCACAGTATCAGTTAATGTCTACCTCTCCCACAGTGCTGCCTGCTGCTCTGTGTACCTCCCTCATCTTCTTGGAGGCAATCAAATCACTGCCATGAGAAAAATGATCGGCAGTGAAATAATTGGGGAACTGGGACAGTGTGGAGTGTGTCATTATAGGCAATCATCATAACGAGGGGACAGGCTGAGTGTCCATCCCTGGTGGACTGATGGGCGTTGTGGATCCAGCCCAGGGTTTAGCCTACAGCCACTCTATCAGCATGCACATACTGCAAACAGAGAGAGGCTTGCTGCAGGAACATACCGGGACACGTAATATGAAGAATTACTGTATGAACTGTAAGCAATCAATAGTGATGAAAACAACTCCTTGGGGGGGTATAAAATGAGCAGATGTGAGGAGTAGCTTAATCACATGCTGCTGCATCACTGATATGCCACATGATGCACAGAATGGTACTGTATGCCATTCCAGAGGTCAAAGGAGTAGAATAGCAGTTTAGGCCCCCAGGCTATTTAAGAGTGTATGGCAAAACAGGGATCAACTCAACTCTGGGAGGACTGTGAAGGATATATATGATGTATTTCTAAGAATAAAAGTCTCTCCAAGACTTTTTTGATTGATTGAGTCTCGAGTGATATAGTCTCATACATGACATTAAATAACAGAACTAAAAAGTAGTTCAAATTCACTGTCTTGTCATTCATCACCTTATTACAGCAGTTCTTTCATTATTATTATTAAACTCAGCTGGTTCTCATTTTGAAGCCATTCCTCAAATTCTAACTGCTTCATCCTAAAAACTGCCTATGGGTGACAAATGTGAGCAGACAGCTTACAGGTTTCAGGATCGACTGCTTCAGGAAAAAAGACCCTCGATGGGCGAGATGTCAGCCAGCCAATACAGATGGTGGCTGCCTCTGACGGTCCAAGCTGTCCACTCCTTTGTCACTTTCAATGATTGTCACTGATTGTGGAAGAGGTTTGAGGAAAAAAAGGAGAGGCCTGAAGTCCGGAGGCTATTGGGACATTTATAGTGCAGGTCGATTTTCTTAAAAAAAAAGCAGGCGTCACAAAGAGACAAAGACCACAACCTGAAAAATCCCTCAGAAGAAAAAATGGACCTATTGATTCATACACCTGCACATGCAGACCTGTAGCCTAAATATCTTGTCACTGTGATAAACATGAAGGCAAGTGCCATGCTTAATAAACACATCCAGACTGTAGATGCAGCCAAAAAATACCAAAGACAAACGAACATACATAATGTCAGTTAACCAAACGATCTAATTCAGACACATCTCACAACATTGAAAGATGCAGGACTAGAAAGCATCAACTGATATATTGGACCCCTGCAAAAAAGCAGGAATCCAGTTCAATGCAAGCCTTAAAATGCTTGTGAGGAATATTTTAACAAAGGAAACAGGAGAAAATTGCAGCTCAGGGACACTGCAGGAGGTTACTGAAAGGAAACTGTCCACACACTGTCATGCGAATAACTCCAGCTGCAGGGGTCATTTTGAAACATCAGCAGTAAGAGAATTATGGAAAAAAAAAACTGAAAGGAATAAATTCGATGCTATTCAAATGCATGATCAGTTCTCAGCAGGAATATTAAAGACAGGAGCAAAGGGCACACTTTGCATCGCTACAGTAGCTCTGCAGATTTGCTCATCAGCTTGCAACTAATTCGGTGCAGGTGTGATACCTGTGAGGGCAAAGCTGAGAGTGTGCAGGTTTTCACTCCAAACACTACAGCAGCTGCTTGCGCTGATTAGTTCCTCTCTGGCTCAAAGTGCTCATCAGTGAAATTATCCAGGGGCACGTTGGGTGAAATAAAAACAAACACGCACAGCTTAAATGTGAAACTCCTCACAGAAACACGCACGCACAGAAACTACACATTCTGGGAATGCGCACAGGGGTCCCGATGTGTCTCACCTGTAGATCTTGTATCTGGTGCTGAAGCCCTGCTGGTACCTCTCCGCAGCCTCCGTGAACTCCAGGGATTGATGGAAGGGTCCTTTATCCGATTGCAGCCAGCCCAGAGTGCCGGGGGC
Source organism: Naso thynnoides (assembly GCA_029783665.1). NCBI lineage: Eukaryota > Metazoa > Chordata > Actinopteri > Acanthuriformes > Acanthuridae > Naso > Naso thynnoides. The sequence continues at coordinate 7,148,142 of JAQLOL010000004.1, forward strand.
GCCGTCGCCTCGTCCGGCGGCGGCTGATGCTCCACCGGGGGCGACGGCGGCCCTGGAGGTCCAGCAGCAGCAGAGCCAGAAGCTGAGAGCCGCCCCCTCCCATAGCAGAGACAGCCGCTTATGACTGATCCTCTGATGGCTCATTCTTCACCCATCGACACTTCATTCTCTCCGGACTGAGAGAAGGACAGACTATGATAATAATAATATAATTTCACAGATCTTAGAGCAAAAAGAGCGAGCTAGTGCGTCAGATTTGAAGAATAAAACCTAAAGGAAAAAAAGATTTTTATTTGAGAGTTCAGTGTACGGTGAAATGTTTCACTGGGCTATAGGCTACTGCAAAAACACTTACCTGATTCCACAGGAACCAAATGATGCGCCCTCAAGTACAACTGAACTCTTCGGATCTTGCGAGAGCTACGAATAAAACCTCTCCGGTTCAACGCTCCGGCCAAATTCATTAATTCGTTATGAGCCCTTTGTTTCAAGCGTGACGCTTTACTCCAACTTGATTTCTGCTCTCGCTCAACTTTATTTCCGGAGACGATCCTCCCGCATCCGCGCATCCGTCCGCTCCTCCTCTGTGGGAAGTTGCAGCAATGGAGGCGCGAGCACAGAGGAGTTCATTCTGAGGATGTCCGCGCGGTCACAGGTTTTGCCAGAGGTTGAATGCCAAAGGGGGATTTCACCATCCTGAGTAGAGCCCCCTTATTGCACAGAATGATCCTTAAAGTTGCTGTTATTCTTCTAAATTATCAATAAATGTTGCGCGTGCGGGTTGTTTGCCCCCCTCTGCAGTGAGAGCTGCTGGATGAATGAGCGCGTGCTCCAACACAGAGAGCTTTTCTTCCCCGGTGCTTTTTTTTTCCACGGGTGAGAGAGCGCGAGGACGAGCAAGTGCATCATGATGAGGGTAATATATACAGTCTAGGTGTAGGCTACTCAAGTTCTGAGGATAGCAGGGTGATGATGATGATTAGGCGTGCTTCATCATTCACCATCACCTTCCCATAATTCATCCTCATTACTTGCCATCACAGCATGTTCCTCTCTCTGAGAACGTGGCACATTAAAAGTGCTTTAAGGAGCTTGATAATAGACTAATTATCTCCCAGTATTTTTCTTTTATTGTCCTGAGCCACAGCTTCGGAGCCTGCAGCTTGCATGACTAAACGGTTCACACCGACCTCTCCTGTGGTGACATGCACATCACCGGATTTACCAGTAAGAATAATTACAAGCTATTATCAGGAAAATGTTTTTTTTTTTCTTTTTCTGGGGCGATTTGATTCAAGTTCCGAAGTGCACTAACTGAGGCACCTCAAAGCATAATAATTTGCATGAAAACGCATTTCGCCCAGTAAAAGCATGTTTAAATTCACAATTATGCAAAGGAAATGTCTGACCTGGAACTTGTAAATAATAAACTCTGAACGCTGAAAACATTTTAGGGTAATTTCACATTGCTGACATTTCTTAGACAGTGACGGGCGAGACAGGTGTTGGAACATATGCTGCAGTGACATTACAGCTACTTGACTGAGACACGTGAAAGCTGAATGACGTTGGAGGAAAGTTAAGAAATATTAAAATTATGGAGGAGGAGATGGCAGCGACTGATGAAATATGTGCTAGTATTTGTTTGGGTTTTGATGGGTACAGCAAATTAACATCTAATTAGGTTCTCATACCTGCTCTTTATGGCTGACAACAATGAAATTGTTTGACTTTGTGGCAGTTATACTTCTTGTTTGCCAGGAGAGGTCTTTGTCTTGCTCTTTCGAGTCATCTTGTCATTACACTTGTCATTTACACTGAAAACCTGACTGACAAAGGTCTCCCTGCCAAATGGGCTGCAAGGAGAATGTGTGTTATCCATGATGAGGTTCTATCAATAGACTGCTTTCATTGATTCTCCTTTGCTTTAGAGGAGAACTTTGGTATGTTTTAACCTGGGCCCTATTTTCCCCGTGTGTCTGACTGATGGGGACAACTATTTTGGAGGAGGTCCAGCACTGAAGGAGGCCGATGCAGTCGGTAGCCGAGAAACGAGCTAGAACGGGATTCTTGGGAGCCAAGGTGCACCGTCAAAGTTAGTCCACTAAAATTGCTTGTTTTCACCACTGACTGGCTTTGACCGATAGTGTAAGTCTCCAAAAACAGCATGTAAAGCATTTCTCAAACCTGTCATTTGTTCTGAGCTGTTTGTGACTAAATCTCGTAATGAAGTTGGTAGTCCACTCTTCAAATTGAGCTCCTCATCCGTAACCTCGAATAGATACGGGCGGCCATCAAAATCAAAGGACTCATCCACACTCTGACAGTCAGGTAAATTATCAGCCGTGACACTGAAATCGATGAGATAAACATTCTAACTGTGTTCCAGGATGACCAGCTCTACTCCGATCTCTTCTCAGTCACAGCTGCTCTGTTATCTTCCTGCATCATGTAAGATCCTATGAGAATGAAACTTAAGAATGAAACTTGGTTACACACAGCCCAAAACAAGAGAAGGATGAAGACAAATGTAGCATGGGCCCAGATCAGAGACTCCACCCACTCCACTGAGTGAACTTGATTCTAGTGGTCTGGCACTGCACTTTGAAATTGTGATTTCTCCAGTTGAAAAGGCAAATATCCAGTGAATGCCAAGGGTGGGGAACCATGGAAATATCTGCCATCCTTACAAGACCAAAAACAGTAATGTGGTTGTATGTGGTGTCTTTGGATGAGTTAAAAAAAAGTTGAATTTATATGTGGAAAAGTAGCCGCAACACGTCTGTTTAAACCAATACTCCCTCTTTCCAGCTCCTACCAGGGGGGAGACGGTGTCTTTCTCGGTCTGTCATTGGCAGCGAGAGGCAGGAAACACAACTGAAAGTCCCACTGTCTACTCATAATGAGATAATGTGATGTGATTCAAAGAGATAAACGGTTGTCTCTTTCTACAGTGTATGATGGGTCAGAATCTCAACCCCGAAACAATGTAACAACATCTATGTGATTATTTTACAGCTTGTGGAGACATTTGTGGATTTTGGTTGTCTTGCTTAGCCAGACTTCTTCAGACACACACTCCACAGTAGGCGAAATGCCCCCCTGGCAATGTGAAGACTGTTAGAGCAGTATAGTAGAGAGAGTGGCGTCAACTCTGTTCACTTCAATGGACCAATTTTTTACAGCAACTTCCGGATTGTGAAGCATCTGTTCCGCTTCAGCACTACAGAGTACAATGGAGCTGCTACATAGCAGACCGGTCTTGATGCTTTTTTAAAATGAAAGACATTTAAAGAATCAAAGTTTATACTGTCAGCACACAGAGTTAAATTTATATGTGCATTAAAGCATGTAAGTGGATAATCGCCCACCGAATTTGTAGAACGTTGACAGATAGGCCAGGCTAACAACAGATTAACTGGGTAGTGACCATGGTGCTGGACTAGTTTAAGAAAGTGGTTAAGATGATTGATTTTTTTCCCCTGTTCATTTAAACAGAATAGCTTTATGGATTTTCTTGTAAGACATATAAATGGAACTAAATAAACATGTTGGTACGCTACTTAAACATTGTAAATCAATGCATTATTTGACTAATAATGACAAAAGATTGTAGTTCTGTTTCTCCGTGCAATGCATTCCCATGGCCCACCAGAGGACTTCCGGGAACTGAAGCTGGCCTATGTAAGTGATGTAAAGACCAAGAATTTAGGACTTTGGTGCCAAACTCTCTCCTATACACCTCTGGTGCGGATTCAATTTAAAAAGGCAACGACCAATGAGAACGGTTAGGGAAAATGTAATCCCCTCCCTCTGAGAATCACTCAAAGTGGAGGCAATGCCAGGCCAAGAGAAGCAAGTCCACTCAGTGGAGTGGGTGGAGTCTCTGGTCTGGGCCCAGGCTGAAACAAATGCTTTGCATGCTGTTGCCCAAGACTCAAAATGTCAATCTGAGCTGGTCAGTGGTGAAAACAGGCATTTTTAGTGGACGAACTTTGACATTGCGCATTTGCCCCCAAGAATCCCATTCTAGCTCGTTTCTCGGCTGCTGGCTGCATCGGCTTCCTTCAATACTGGACCAACTCCAAAATAGTTGTCCCCATCAGTCACACACTAACATACACACTTTTTTTTTTTTTTTGCTTTTTTGAGCTCACATTATGATAGTCAGTTTAATAATGAGAGGTCACATCTTGAGAGATTAGTGCTGCTGGCAGATGTCTGGACCATCTCTGTCAAATGAAAAACACTTCAAACATCTTCAAACAGGAGGATTTGCCTCCCCAGGTAGCTGATCTTGGCATCTGGGACTTCCGTAATGACAAGGAAGCCAGTGTTTGCTTGTGCAACAAAAGGAACATTAAATATTCCAACTTGTAATTTGTGTGGAGAAAGGATAGGAGAAATGAAGGAGGCTAAATGAGCTTCTCCCTCCGGGCTGCCGACTGTTATAGTCTCTTGAAATCTGGGTCTTTGTTGTCTCTGTGTGCTGTAATTGAAAAGTTCCAGCCCTCCGTTTCTCTCTGCCTTCCACACTCCTCTGCCTTCCTCTCACTCTCTCTATCCTAGTTTCCCAGTCTGACATCCCTAACTTCCCTTTCACCACCCCAAGCAGCAGCCTTTGCTTTTCTCTTTCAGCGCCTTTGCTTCTTTTCTCTATTTGAATTCTCTGTCATCTCTCGTTTGACTCATTCTCCTCCTTTCCCTCTCCGCTCCTCGGCTGCCTGCTGAGCTTTAGGACGAATGTGCCCGATTTTGATCATTTGTGCCCAAATCACCCGCTGAACCAACCTCATCCAGCGCATGAGAAAAGGAGGGAGAAACTCTGAATCTTCCAGGAAGATGATGTGAAAGGGCCTGACATGACAGCGGTGTTAATATGCCTGAACACAGAAGCTACTGTAAGCCTCTAGCCTGGTAACATGCAATGTGCCAAAGTAATCACATGTCAGAAATGACATTGTGATTTCTTCCCACATTAGGAAGTGAAGAAAAAGAGGTTCGCCTGCACCTCATGTGACATGAAGGCTTCGGCATATAGCAGGACTTTGTCACTGTGTGCATGTGAAGCTTGGCAGCAGTTCTGTTGACATGAAAATTACTAATTTTGCTCAAGAGCTCTGGCATCTCCCAAAGAGTTCCGCACACTTCTTTCTGTTTCAGCTGATAACACGCTGCAGGCCTCCCCCGACGTAAAACGCGTTTTATAGAGTAATTACTTCTTGTGCACCTTTTATTATGAAAGAAAGAATTGCAATTGATGAGCACAGTGTAAAACAGATCATGGCCACACTGCGTACTGTGTGCCCATTGTTCTTTTAAAGTCTCTCCAAAATAAAAAGGCGCTGTAACTTGGCAGGTGATAAATGTGAAAGTGCAAACAAAATGGAATGGATGATGATGAGGTCTTGCCTTTGCTAATTCCATTTAACCCTGGAGTAAAGACTGCGATTGGCGAAACCTCTCCAGCGTGAGTAATTGGACAGGCATTGCAGAAAAGATGTTTGGAAACCAAACAGCAAATGCCCTCATGCTTTCATGTGAGTGTGAGAGAGCCGAGGCGCATTAGCAATCGTTTCGGCACATTAAACATGATCTCAGTGGTGACATTTATTAAAATAACTGAATTTAGATTTGATTAGCTTTCATGTAAAATCTTTTGTTTTATAGTAAATCAGTGAGTGTACAAAATCCTGTGTCAGCTCTGCTTTTGCTCATACTGTATGTTTGGGCAGTGGCATAAACAGCAAATGAAATGTGCAGTTGGATGTGAGAGAAAAATAGTGCTGTTTTGTGACGGGTCTGGGGTCTACCTGGTTGAGCGCGCTGCAGCTCTCTTGGTTATTCAGGTCAGGGAACACACATGTCCGAGGCTTTGTCAAAGCTTTGGCTTCTGTGGCCCAGCTGCTATTTTTGCTTCTTCCCTGTTCATGCCCTTTCATTCTTGAGTCACACTGGAGCATTGGAAAGCTGACCTAGAATGCTGAAAGCCTGTCACACAACAGTAACACCACTCAGGAAATAAAACTGTTTTTCTCGCCGTTAAATAGCTTCACGATTGCAGCGTTGATTAATGTACTTGAAAATGATTGGTGGCTTTTAATGACATTGCACATATGTGCAAAAATGCACTTGATGGCCTTGCTTGCTAATTACTGAGTGTGAAATCAATCTATCACTTATGAGGGCTCTAATTAAGTGGCAGCACTTCATGAACCCTTTTAGCAAATTTTTCTGGCAATTTGCTAAAAACAAACAAATCTACTGTAAGCTGCATGTGTTAAGTGGAACTGTTTATTTACATATTACACTGAATTTCTCTTAGTGTTGAATAAATTATGGTTTAAAATACGCTGCTTTGCTTTAAAAGAATTGTTCAACCTGTTCAAAAATGCTGGCTCTTTTGCTACAAATTAGATTATAAGATTAATAGTGTATATCTGAATCCGTGTATCATTTGTTCATTTGTTTGTTAATGAATATGATACAAAAAAACAACACTGCAGCAGAGGCCTACTGTAACATGAGTTGCTGAGTGAGAAACCATTGTGAAATGAGCTGCTTTCTCAATTTTGGTGTGCCTGAACTGGTGAAATTACAGTAAGGGCAGCGTCTGAGCGAGGCAAAGGTCCTGAATAGAATAAATAAATGCATTGTCTGTTATGTTCAGTTTTTCTTCCTGTTTAAACTGTTGTATTATTTTGCAAAAAGTCAAATTATCTTTGTTAAAGTTGCATAATGAAATAACTTTTACCTCTGTAAACAGTCTGGTGGGTTTTCAAAAAATCATAACATCCCACACCCCACCCACCTTGGGTTACATGGTCAACAAAAATAAGTAGGACAGACACACAGACACACACACACACACACACACACACACACACACACACACACACAAAGAGATAGAAACATATAAAATAGATTCAGATAAAATTAGCTGAACTTTCCATTTCAATTTTCAATAAGAGTTCTGGCTTCATTAGGTGCTTCTGTTCAGGCCTCAAGTATATCCTGGCTCATCCTGGCTGTAGAGAGCTCCAGTGTTAGAATATCAATCACAGAATGATGCTTTTTTAAATTTATGTCCTTATTACAGCCTCAGAGGTTGTTGTTACACATTATAAATGAGCATAGCTAACATTAGTTAGCCAGCTGCATTTTTGCTCATAGTTTGTGCTCCTTATTTCAGTATGCTTTGCTTGCAGAGGAGTTTTTCAAGCGCAAGAATCAGTGTTTTTTTTTTTTTTTGAGAGGCAAAGCAAACATCACGTCATCATGTAGCTGTTGACTTTTTTAGATTTTAGTATAAAAATTATGGCCAGATGTTATTGCTGGAAGGTGCCTCTTGTTCTAAGTTTTTCTCCATTGTCATCGCTTTCTGATTAAAAAAACAAACAAAAAACAACTTTTGCTTTTTGTTTTTTGTTTTGTTTTCCACTTTTTACATTCTTGCAGATTGAGGGTTAGGGTCTTTATGCATTCGTCATGCACTCTATATTTGGGGTCCAGATATGAGAGACATTATCAATATTTCTCTGGAATTCTCAACAAAGTAACTTTACCGAATGTTAAATTATTTCTTTGAATTCATTTAATTAGCCTAATGTGTCTTATTTTTGTATTATATTTTAGTTTATTTGGAGGAATATTGGTAATTTTTGCAGATGTTACTGTTTCTAACGTGAGAGCTTTAAAATGTTTTTGACTAGATGGCTTTGCAAGAGTAATATTTTAACCAAAACCATGATCTTTCCCTATTTGAACAACCTAAATCCTTCCCCAAAACAGAAACCTAATCACATCCTGACCACAGTATTACTGCATTGCAAACATATGTAGTTTGTGAAAGTGCACAATAAGAATCAATGTGCACAAAATCTTGAGAGAGTTTTGTAAATCTACAGTTACCATCTAGTTCTATTAACTCTAAATTTACTTATGAGCAAGCTACAGCAAGAGTTAATGTGCATGTTATGAGAGCATGAGGTGTTTTCAAGAATATTAATATAAAGGAACTGAACTTCTGACTTTGATGTTTTATAAATTAATGTCTCTCACTGGGATGGACATAAAGTCATAAGAATTCAAGAGAGCACAATAAAGAAATTCTGTCCCTTTAGTTTTCAGGAGAGTGCACTTTTCTGTTCCTTCTCTTAATGTGGTCATCACTGGGGTGTTGGTTTTATTGCTATTAAGCATAATGAAAAGTTCTTAAAAAATCATTAAATTCCTTTTTTCCTCTTTTATAATATAACTGAAACTTAGTTTGGACAAATAGAATGCATGGTTATTTGCAGAAGAGCAAAAATTCCGAATTTACATCAGCATGTTGCCGTAAAGTTAATAGGTAATAACTCTCTGTTGAGAATTCTGAAAATGTCGTATCTTGATGATGGTAAACACAAAACCTTTCAGATCCTTTTTGTATTATTCTCCTTTGATGCTTTGAAACAGAACCAGACTGAAAGTATAAGTTAAAGCTGTTTTCCTATTTAAACTCAAATAGCTAACATGAACTCAGACTCTTATCAAGGTTGAAAGGTTGAAAGAAATTTATCACTCATGAATTAATGTCTTGTGTTAGAAAGAAACAAAATAACTATTAATCTATTTCTTCTCAGGCAGAGATCATTCCTTTTTGTCACCGGGGCATTGAAGGGAAGCAGCTATTGATGATGTTAATCAGTTAACACAAATTCTTCTCTTTTCACTCTCAGCTTCCCCGGCTGCAGCTTCAGTCAAGATAGAAGAATAGGAACATAGAGCATAATAATAATAATATAATTGTGCATAATAAGTCTTCTTTAATTAGTATGATCAGCAACACTGGTCTGTTTTTTGCCGTGTTTTAGCTGATTAATGTGCATTCATACTTTTAATGTGCTTTTTCCCAGTCAGCCATCTGTCTCTATTCATTTCCATACAGCATGAAAATCCCAACTGTACATTTTCCTGCACTTCTTATTGGCCCTGCATTCGTCTTTCTAGTCTGGACGTGATTAGGGTCAGAGATGGTTGACTTGATTTGATTCCAGATATCTTCACTTTTTCTGAAATATATTTTGGTTTAATTCATGTTAGACTGCAAGAGAACATATCTACTTAAAGGTACAATATGTAAGAAATTTACTGCAAATAGCCATAATATCCTCCTAATATGTCACAGAGACTCAGGAGTAATGTTAATACAACATACTGAACTCACCAACAACAACAGTACAGCCGAAATATTCGCATTAAAAAAAAATCTTTTGCAGACCGCAAATCATGTTGATGTTTTGAAATCATGTTTTGCCATGTGG
>JAQLOL010000004.1:7157546-7168139 GCA_029783665.1 Naso thynnoides
AGTTGTCACCACTTATGTGTTATCATGTTTTAAGTTTTGTGGTCAACCATTCTCCTTTCAGCTCTGTTTTAATCTGCATCAACTTCTGAGGCAAATTGTTATCTACAAAAACCTCCAATATGTCCACTAGCTGGTTGCTAACTTTGCCTTTCTGCCATTTGGTGCTCAGCAAGTAGTGCACAGCTGGTTTTTAGAGTTATTTATTTCTCTTTTTTCTTTAAAAAATTCAGCCTGTTGCATCCAAAAACAATTTGATGACAGCTTTAAAAGTGAACCAAACAACAGACTTAAAGACCCACAGTATTCAGTGTTTTTACCCTGCATCCTTTTCTTTTTGTATCACTCTTTCTGCTGGGGAACTTTACTCTCAAAGATGAAATCATTTAAGAACAGGGCTTTATGTGTTGTATGAATTGTTTTCATTCAATGGATTATCTACTTGCTGCAGATTATTTCTTACAGTACAGCTGGTTGTCCCACAAGCTACAAATAAGAGATTGTCATGCTTTTCACTTAAAAGCAGACACAGTGAAAAAAAAGCCCATATGCTGCATGTCTGTTGTTTCAAGTCCTTCTACAAGATACTGGGCTTATTTTCCTGTTGAGGTTTATGTAATGTTGTTGCAACCTTTTTCTCTAAACTCTCAAGACTTTGTTCATTTGACCCAAAAAGTAGTTATAGGGATAGTTCACCAAAAATGGCACAGTATTGATTTGACCTCTATAAAAGGGATTGTACTATAATTGGTGCTAAAATGTCACATAAATCTCCTTTAAAGCTAGGGTTGGTAATTTCTGGAAATCAAACTAGCTTTGCAATGAGACTCTTAAGGAAGAAACTTTGCTGCACCCTCCACTTCCTGTTTTTGCCCTGGCTCGCATTTTATTTAGTGTCTCATGTAACTCAGCTTGTCAATTCGCCAGAGACCAGTTTAAGAACTAAAGGCATGTCACTTCTTTCAATAGCCAACTTCATGATTGGCTGAAAGAAGGGCAGCATAGAGCAGCCAATAGGAACACACACTCTCTGAAATGACCTGTGAATGGCTGAAAAGTCCCCATCATGGCCTTAAAGACGAGCTGAAATGCCTGTTTCCAAAGCATCAACTGCCGTGTTGTGACGTATTTGCTATTCAAACAATTAAACAACCAGTGAATGGGCTGTGGGGGCGGAACATAAGTTGGAGGAATCTGATTGGAGTGTTGTTGGCAAGTGTGGTTGTTACTCCTTGGCAACTGTTGCTAAGGCTTTGTTTGTTGATAGTTAACTGCTTAATTTTAACACCAAGCTAGCTTTCCTTTATTATTATTTAATTTACAGGTTTATATTGACAGGGGGATTGGTGTGATATAATTGGTTGAATTAAAAAAAAAATGGACAGGGTCAACGATTACACCAGGGACCCAGGAGATTTTGTATTAAATGAATCATGGAACTGGAAGAGTTTAACATAAAAATGCAAAATAATTAATTTTTTGTCATTTTTTTGTGGTACATTTTTAAATTTGACTACAATAAGAGCAGGGATATGGTCCAAAAGGGATGAAAATGCATTTTTGACCTCAGCTCGACTTTAATACAGAACCAGCGAAAGGTGCAATAGTGTGTTCTTTCAGAACACCCAGATTATAACATACTGAAATGTTATTATGGATCTTTTGCCCTATGACACCAGAAATAAACTACCTACGTCATCTGTACTTGCTTGAGATCAGTAAGCCATGACAGTGAACATGTGCACTTTTTGTATATGATGCATTACCATCATAAGATAAAATATCTGTGAATGTAGCTTGATCTGAAAAGTCTGTGCTGCATCACAACACCGACTTAACCTTGACAAAAACATTCAACATGAAAAACACATTCATATGATGTTTTCTGTGAAGAATTATTGATCTGAAGCTAAAATTTCAAGTCTATGCAGTTTGGTTTGAAAACCAAAGTGAAAAAATGTAATGTCATGGCTGTGTGAAGGCAAAACACAAATACCTCTGCTAAAACTAAAGAATGGTTTGGCAGTATTTTGTAATTAAAGAATGCAAAAAAACAGATTTTTCCTCGACCAGACAATTTAAACCGAGGTGACTTTTTCTGAAAAACTTTGAATCATTTCCAATCATACTGTTCTCAGCTGCAACTTTGAAACACTAATGAACTTGCACTTCCCATGCTGGGCCGTTGTATTGATCGCCTCAGTTGGCCTCAGAATTGGGGTTGATCTCACTGGGTGTTTCAGAGACTGAGACACAAAGACAGCCGCTGAGGATTACTTGATGGACTATTCAAGTCACCTTGCTCATGTGGGAGAACAAAGTCATTATTTGATTATTACACAAGATGAACGTTATGAGCGCTCCGTGTGACAGCATCGAGATGCTTCTAATGCATCATAATTTTTCATAATGTACGTTTGTGAGCCTTAGCACAGAGAAAGCTTTGCAGATCTGTAGTGAATATGTAATGATTGCTCAGTCAGTGGCGCATAAACACGTGAAAAGAAAACATCATGAGCATTGTGCCGGGGCCATTTGAATACATCACATCACGTCTAATCCAAACAAGTGCTAATATATCCATCCTCACTGTTGGCAAAGCTGTGTACACATTCTCAAACCTGTTGCACTGTTTTCAAATAAACCAGTGTGCTGACTCTCCCGAGCACCACAAAACTTTTTCAAAGTGTACAGGTGGCAGTTTTCTGTGACCTTCGGATCTCATTAGATTAGGTTTTCTTTACTAATTTATTTGAGATGGGAAATTCAGTTGATTCCTCTGCAGTAGACACCCACTGGTTCATTACTCCGAAAGAATATATAATGATGTATTCTAGCAGTAAGGTCAGACTTCGTCTGTGTAACCTCTGGTCAGCAGAGACAGATAAACATTTTTCTCTGAATCATGGTTCCATAACGTCCTCTTAGCGTGAATTTAATGATGTTTTGAAGCCCTGTTTGTGCTGTCAAAGTTGCTAAATTGAATGGAAGGACTGTGTTGTACTTTTGCTGGCTGGCAGTTTTAGTGGTTCAGTTCTTTGGTTTAAAATAAAATTTCTCAGCAGCTATCAGATGGATTTGCATGAAATTTTGCACAGAAATTCGCTTTGCCTGGAGGATGAACCTGCTGACTTCAGTGATTCCTTTAGCTTTTCCTCTAGCACCATCATGACGTTATCTTTATTGGCTTTTTAGTGAAATAACTTAGCAGTTATTGCATAGATTGCGTGCTAGATTTTGATAATCTCTTAGAAATCTTTTGTGTGTGTGTGCGCGCAAAAGATTGATTTTGTGTTTGTTTTATTAGTCTTCCCCTGATCTTTCCACTAATTCTGCCTTGAGGCTGGCTTTTGTCACTTTCCATGAAACCTCCCACAAATATTTAACAAATCATGCTTAACTGTGCTACAGACAATAATGAACTGTAGGAACTGTAAAAGTTTTGCAAAATAAGCACAAATGCTTTTAGACAAAGTACATACCTACTAAACTTATCAGCCTTAACTATTGTTTGTACTTTCTGAAAAATGACTTTTTTTAGACCAACATGAAAATTCAAGAGATAACAATGCCATTAAACACTAGCTTGTAGCTTTTTTAAAAATATGTTTACTGGGTTTATGTTCTCCAGTATGTGATGAATTAAGAGAATATGCTCTGACAAAATATGCTGAGTGTTTTTCACATATACTGTTATTTTATTAAGGGCACTGAGAGTAACAGTATATATATATTTTTAAAAAAAAAGCTGTTTAATGAGTGGTTTATTGTTGCAGTGCTATAATTTATATATTGAGCTTCAGTAATGGTATTTTAAGTGTAGGATGTATCAGCAGCGTAGGATGTAGTAAATGCAAATTTCAAGTGACTATCGGAATGCTGGTTTTTATGTGCATTTCCACATTGGCAAATAGCAGAGTTATTATTGTGAGCTGTTAACCATGAAGATGCTCTAGGCACATGGAGTGAGAAAGCTGTAGCTTGTATGCTGACAATTTGCATTTGCATTTGTGTGTCTTACATGGCTGTTATTATAAATGCATCATTACAGACAAGATCTCATGATTTCTTCAAGGGTCCAGCGTGTAGAAATCTGCGTGTAGACATCTAGTGGTGTGTTGCACCTGACTGAATGTCCCTCTGCTCAACCTCCTCTTCCAAGCTTGACAAATTCCATTTTTGCGGATACATCCCCATAAATCATTCACATTGGACCTGTTAGCATTGTCACTGTAAACAACACATAGGCTTGTAATTGCACTTTTGAGCTTGAATGTCTATTGCTTTCTTACTTAAAAAAAAGGCCTTTTTGAGCGTCATCCTGATGAGAGCAGTGTTACAAACATCTCCCGGCCTCTGTTACAGTTCAACACAAAGTGCTCCCGCTCAGCCCTCCAGTGTGAGTTATCGTGCTGCCTCCCGACTCCCAACATAAACAAGCAAAAGAGTGAATTTTCTTCTTGAACACAAGCCCTGCTCCAGGCAGGTCCAGTGAGGCTCTATGACATGCTGTTTTGGTTGGGATCCTGTGGAAAAGTCTATGACTCCCCACGTCCGTGTTTCAGGCAACAACATAGAGGGAAAACAGTACAAAAAGTAGGACACATTTTCACCAGGACATCATGCAGCATTTTATATTTGGCGATGAGTGATGCCACAGTGAACCGTGGTAGTGATGTGAGAAATTGTTCGGTTTTGTGCTCAAAGACATGACATTCACTCTGACCCGCTTGCTGTCAGGATAATCTGCCCTGTCAGCTTTCATAAAGAACCAAAGGACACTAAAAAGAGTCCTTTGACTAAAACTAAGCCTCTTACTTGAATTTTAAGTCTTCACTCTTTTCATGTGCTCTTCTCTCTCGTTTCCTGTCTCTGTGTAGGCCTATTTCTGTCTATCTACTTATCTGTTGATCTGTGCCCCAGCCTCTCTCAAACCTGTCTGAAACTTGTTTTAGGAGGCAGCGAATTTGTTGTAAACATTCCTGCTTTTTACAGGTTAGTTAAAAATCTGTAAGCATCTGTGCATGGAGGCAATGTTTTTTCTCGCTCTGTGCTCCTCTTGCACTCATTATATGGAAATGACTTCCTCTCTGTCACCTGTTACCTGTGTAGGAGCCAGCGGTCCCTCATTAACCTCTTCACTTGCAGTTGTTTGTTTTGGCAACTCTTGCACCACACGTAGCATCCATGACACTCGTGCTTTCATGTACAGAGCTCTTAGCGGGTGTGAGATTATGCTGTCCAGTGGATAAAGTGTGTCCAATCCCCCGCCTGGAAAAGAGATCAAGAAAGTGTGTGTGTGTGTGTGAGTGGGAGTGACTTGGGCTATTTTCAGGGACACACTTCATACTCAAGAGCAGTTAATTGGGGATGACCGAAGCGACTTGGGACAAAGTGTGTACATGCAAGTGTGTGTGTGTGTGTGTGTGTGTGTGTGTGTGTTTGTGGACTTGTTTTGCTTTGCCTGTGAGTGTCATTTAGAGCTTTTAACTTTATGGAGAAGTGAGGTCATCTGACCGGTCCTTGCTTCACCCGCTCCAGTTGGTTGTTAAGGATTTGGATTTTGGATTAGGGATTAATTTTGAAACCGGCTTTTTGCTCAGGGAAAGAGTTCAAGGCAAGCAGAAACTCAGATAAGTCACCTACTCATGAGAAAGTTTACATACATCAGTAGATATCCCCAACTTCACTTAGTGATGAACAAAGAGAGAGCGAGCATAGAAGTTTTTTTTAATGCAATTTATTGAGAACTGAGTCAAAAACAGCAGTAATACATGAAGCTATAGTCTTCTGGTCAGTGGTGGATGCAGTGCTGGATGTTTGGTGGCAAAACAAGAGAAGAACAAATCAAACCAAGCAGGTACGCTAAAAAAGAGAGAGAGAGAGAGAGAGAGAGAGAGAGAGAGAAATGAGGATCCAGCCTAAATGACCTCAGTCTGGTCTGCCCAAGTACAAGATAACAGGCCTGACGGCTCTGCCATCTCTGTTAACAGCCTGCAAAAAAACAAGGGAGCACAAACAGGCATAATTTTATGCAACATGCCTGGCCTGCTCCATTCTTGCACTGTATGTTAAACATCACTGTCAGACAAAGGTCAATGTTCTGTGTCGTCCCTCATCAAACATGAGCATCATTCTCAGCACAGTCAGTGAGCACACAGCACAGTCACTCTTTGGAACTTTTATAAGATCACATAGATTTTAAGGTTTAAGCTACATCTGGGCTTCACAAATAGTTTGTATATGTGTGACCCTGTCTCATAAAAGTTAGATTTGTGTGTTATGTAGGAAATCTTAGAGCACTTACAGCAATTTTTTTTGACAGAATAACTTGAAAATCTTGTGTTGTATTATAGCAAAGTGTTCTAAATGTATCTTTTATGCTTGCCCCAGTGCAAAAAATCTGCCAAAGCATCATAAAATTTTTATGGTTATGTGTAGGAAACTTGAAGGGGGTCATGTCTTCAGTTACATTTTGTTTATCTAGTAAAACATCTTAAAACAAACAGATGGCTTGGCTAGATTTTGACATTCATGATTCCAAGAGATGATCCATCCACCCATCCATCCATCCAAATAACAAATTGACTGATTCCCACTCTGTAATGACATCCATACTCTATTTGTCACATAGTTAATATGGCAAGTAAACCTGCTAAACATCATCATCATCAGCAGCAGCAGCATGTTAGTATTGTCACTGTGAGCATGTTAGCATGCTGATGTTAGCACTTAGCTCAAAGGCCAACCTCACAGAGCTCAAAATTTTACAGTTTGAGACTAAAAATAACAGGAAATTTGTGTTTTATGTTACATAATAAATACAATGATTTTTAAAATCATTTTTACTGAGGCTAGTTGGTTCCAGACAAAAACAAAAGATCCTGAGGCTGGTGTTTCTACCTGGAGAATTTTGGACTCATGACTACCATGTTTCTAAAATTAATACGAAAGATGACCAAGGGTTGAACCTTCCCAAATTTACCAACACGGACTGTGTAAGTCCTGTGTGAGAAAATCAAAAATAATCCAAGCAGGATTTACATCCATCCCAAAATACATTTGGCAAATCAAATCAGTCATATACAAATACATTTTGTAGGTGAGTTGTTATGAGTGAGACTCCTATCTGGCCCACAGGCATCTGAGTTACACACTCTGTTAGGGGTTAATGAGTCATGATAGTCCAAGCAACAGCATGTGAATCTCCATCAGCTACATTGTGTCTGCTCTGCAGCCTCTGCATTTTAATAGACACGTTCACTGCAGGACAGCTTGTGACGCACGTCGGCACACAAACACAAACAGAAAGGAGACTCAAGACGGATGACAAAAAGAAATACCGGCCTAATGAGGACAGAAACATAACGAATGATGCTTCCACACAGGCACACTGCACGATACAATTAAGCAATTACCATCCAATCATGCTCTGTGGCATGTGTAAAATGCTGAGCAGGCCCACTTGATTCTGATTTTATATCAAGATGGCAGGAAGAAAAGATCTAACTGACTTTGAAAAGGAGTTAACTGTTGGAGCATGGATGACGGGAGCCTTAGTCACAAAGAGGTTTCACCTGCTGTTTATATAGTAACAGTGATTAAAGTGACATCTGAATGCAGATCTATGAGAAAAGACTTTGGTTAATAGTGTTGGAATGTTTGGTCTGTGGGCACATGTGATGCTCCTGTATTAGTGTGATGGGAAAAACAGATGAGCAACACTTCCTCACTTGATAGATAATGTCAATGCAGAATGTGATCAGACTGTCAGCAAGAACAATCATTCAAAAATTTCATACAGAGGGAAATTATAGTTGGCTCACAGTGCATAAACCTCTAATTATAAAGATGAATGCACATGTGAGACTCCAGTGGTGTAAGAAGTGAAGGCTACAGAGATGTAGAAAAAGTGATAGCGTCAGATGAGTCATCCTTCACCATATTCTCCACACCAGAGAACGGCACAGGCCTCAGTGCATGACCTTTACATTGAGGAGATCTGGTGGCTCTTTTTTGCTTGGGGGGCTTTTAGCTAGCATGGTTTGGGTTCACTTGTCCCCTTAAAGGGTAGCATCACTAGGAATCAATGCGAAGTTGTTCAGGGTGATCTCCTTTATGCTATGATGAAGCATTTCTATCCTGATGGGAATGGTTTCTTCCAGGACGGCGATGCCTCCTCGAGCATCTTGTACTCTGCCTGCACATCTTCAGCTGTCTACACTCCATCCTGGCTAAAGAAGTATTAGGATTTTTTTTTTCTTTGAACTTTCAGTTAGCATTACAAATGTAATAGAGAAGAAAATGATCTTTTAAAAAAAATGAATAAAAATGAAAAAAAAAACTGCAGACAGGGCACAATCCTGCTTTTGTGTGCTTTCTAAAAGTCTCTAAAAAAAACTTATCACAGATCTTGCACAGACTGAAAGGTTTGATGAGTATGAGGATGATATGAATCACATGCTGTATGCTTATCAAATCTCAACCCATGTATGTGAGACCTTGATCCGACATATTAGACACTGTCATAAAAGCACCAAATGAGGGAATATCTTGTTGCAGAATAGTTCTCCATCCCTCCAGGAAAGATCCAGAGACTTGTAGAATCAACACGCTGAAGCTGTTCTGGTTGCACATAATGGCCCAACATCTTACTAGGACACTTTAATGCTGGTTTTTCCTTTAATTCGTCACCGGTCTGTACCTGTCTGAATTATGATGCATACTGATGAGTGTGTTTGAAGCAGCCGGTGACACATCACCCTCAAGTGGTGTTCAATTTTACCGCAGGATGTTTATCAAAAACATGTTCTTCTGCCTCTGTGTTGTTAATCACTGACCCAACATCCCTGATTTCCCAAGGGCATCCAATAACCCACCTTTAAACTTCTAAGAGAGTGCAGCCGCACAGTATTTGGATTTATTTACGCTTTCAGGTGTAATGTCGGCCTCAGTGACGCTCTCTTTGACTGCTAGTTGTCTGTTATTACTGCTAATGTCTGTGTAACAGTGACCCGCATACAGATCAGAGTCCTGGTCTGCTGGCTGTGCTGCTGCAGGTGTGAGACTGCCGATGTGGCACTTGTGCAAATGAAATAAGAAACCATCACTGTCTGTCGTCAGGGATTAAGAGTCTCATTTGAAAACATGGAATTTGCTTCTCGAGTCGAATACTGCAATCTCAGTTGAATTAAGCACTTGAGGATTTCAGAGATTAAGCTCAGATATTCAAATAGAGGAAGACTTTTCAATCATTTCAACAGCATGTGATGGCCTGTTTACACTAACTCTGATCAAAAGGATTCAAATGTTTACAGCTTTAATCATGAAGATTAATAATTCCCCCAGTAAAGTGTAAAATTTAAGTGATGACATAAACAAACGGGGATCAGAGTGGGTGTTTTTCAGCTCTTTGTTTTGATGTGGGATGCTTTTATGAACCTCATGGGCTTTTAATATCACCTGCACAAGTTTCATTTGTTTTCCTGTGTGTGTGTGTTTTTGCCACTACATTTTATTTGTGTTTTCCACAATGAACTAAACTTGTTAACCTTGACAGAGCACTCCAGCAGCAGTGATGTGACAGAGCATCCCACACAGCTGAAGCCTGGCAAAGTTCAACAGCACTTTGAGGTGAATCTCCATTTTGCTTTCACCCTTTTGTTAAAGACGGCACCCTTATATGTTATAAGTGCGTTTCAAGGACCTTTCATGGCACAGAGTGCAGAAAGCCGCAGACATTTTTTACAGAGAGTATCTCATTTCACGGCGAGTTGGTGGTGTTTTCTTTGCCTCTTGGCTGCTGGAGGCTGCACTAGAGGTGACAGAGACTTGGAGCACAGGTCAGGAGGTGCAGACACCATCATTGATCCCTCTCAATGGGATCCCCGGGAGCTCAAGTCTGAGAGTACATCTGAGATCATGCAGCGTGCATGTGTGTGTGTGTGTGTGTGCACATACAATATGCATAACTGTATGTGTGTGCAGTATAATGAGGAGGAGGTGGGTGCTGCCTCACTTGCAGTGCCTCTAAATAGAATGGAAATCCTGCTGGGGTGTTAAAACAAATATTAGTTCAGAGGAAAGTGACACTCAGCAGCTCAGCACCGATTTCTATGTGTAATCACTGTGAGGCAGCAGTTAAATGTAAGATCAGCTCTGCCCTGAACGAAACAAGAGTCCCCAAATCACAGGACTTTACAAGCTATAACAGCAAATGACAAGATTTTTGTCTGCATATTGCAATTAAGAAATCTCCAGTCTGAGCTCATTAAGGTTATCCTCCTGGTCTGTGTCAACATATTACTGTGTCTCACTGCTAAGCACTGTATCTGGTGTAATAAAAATCCATTTACAGATTCCTCATTAAGACAAAAAACAAACAACTAGTGCTAAAATACCAGCAGTGGAGCTCATCTACATTCCAAATGTGAAATCCAAATGGGAGTATGAAATGAACACCGGTGCAAGGCGTGGGTCCTCATGCTTCACTAAGCTAAATTAAAGAAAATCTTTGTGTATACATGCACACACACACACACACACACACACAC
The DNA here is from genome assembly GCA_029783665.1 of Naso thynnoides. Taxonomy (NCBI): domain Eukaryota; kingdom Metazoa; phylum Chordata; class Actinopteri; order Acanthuriformes; family Acanthuridae; genus Naso; species Naso thynnoides. Next base: position 7,168,097 of record JAQLOL010000004.1, read on the forward strand.
ACACACACACACACACACACACACACACACACACACACACACA
>JAQLOL010000004.1:7173360-7187996 GCA_029783665.1 Naso thynnoides
TATTCAACTCTGTTTTGATCACACACACACACACACACACACACACACACACACACACACACACACACACACACACACTGTGTAATAACAGTACATTCACATTCCGTTGCCTTCTGTCTCGCTAAGTCATTATTCCTCTGAATACAAATATAGGAAATGTCTTAGATTGAGTTTGAGAAGTAAAGACCCGCTCCTTCTTAAATGTTTTTCTTTTTACTGCTTTATGACTTCTGTCTCCTTCTTATTTCTTTTTGTCAAGCTTTTGATAAAAAGAAACTTGACTGTTTGGCCCACATGTTCAGCATTGAGGAACACTATTGCTCCTGAACAAGGCAGTGGCCTTGGGTGCCGTAATCTGGCTGCCTACTGATAATATTTAGAATGTGTAAAATGTGTTGAACACATTTCATCATTTAGACTAATAATGTTTAGTTGAGATTTGAGCCTTTTGGTCTGTCCAAATATTATCTATCTGCACCATTATTTTACACTTTTCTCTTAATGGACCACACCAGTGTTACTACATGTCATTGTTCTTTGTCAACATCGGCCACATAGGTTACATAAACTGCACCCATTTTCCCCAAAATAGCTTATTTATAAGATATCGTGCTCATTTACATTTTGTCCACATTCAGTAAAAGTTGCAGAAATTAGCTGACAATGTGCGACAATATTAGTCAATAAAAAAAAATCTGTGTCAAAATCCTACTTCATGCTAGTATTCCATCTGTTATGGCAGCATTTCAGAAACAATTTTCCCAGATCCAATAACTTTCATCTTCTCAACTTGGCTCCCCTCTGTCCCTCCTCTCTGTCAGCGATTTGTGACCACATGAACGCAGACATTCTTCTTTACAAGGGTAAATTACCTATACCTAGCAACTTTCACATGTCCTATAGTGTTTCTTTACCCTGTTTCAACATGCGTGACAGTGAATGGGGTCTATGTCTAAGGTCTATTGGAGTATACAGATAGTCAAATTTTAACATTTGTTGAAGACAAGGGCAATCTCTGATAATGATGAGAAGCCAAAAACAGACTGGAATCGTCCTTTAATACAGATTAAACAAATGAGATGAAACATGTTAACTAGCTTTAGAGGCGCTGGCAGGTGAATTTTGACCCTTTTGAAAAAAGCCATGTGCAGATATGTGCCGATATTAAAACAATTTCTTTAGGCCAGAAAGAATGCTAGGACTAGTGATATAAAATGGTGTAATTATATAGCTTGTCCATTATTTAATGACTAATAAGTGAAGTTTTTTACTGTTCCATGCACTGATGTTTGGATTAAAGTTTGTCAAAATGTTAGATATCCTGCCTCCATTTCATGTCTTTGCCACAATAAAGCCATATACTGGATATCAGAACTTTGTTACTCTCTAATATCACTATCGGCATAGGCCCAAAAATCTCATAATGGTCGGGCCCTGGAGTAAATGTTGCAGACTACTGACTGGTCAGAGAGAACCGCCACCAAAAATCATCACTTTTGAAAAACAAACATTCTGCACACTGGCCTCAGTTTTTCTTTTGATCAACACTAATCTTAAATGGCAGCTTGCAAAACCACACTGTGGTCAGAGTGTGTAGTTGTTCCTCTGGTTGGTTGCCAAAGAACTTTTAAAATAAAAACTAATCATTCATTTTTCCTCTGTTTTTCTGTGTATTGTGTTGAAGATGAAGTCATGGCTGTTTTACACAGCGTCACTATGACAATCAGCTACAGAGTCCCATTTACGTTAAGGGCGTAACAGCTGTAGTGGAAAGCGAAATCAAGAAAAGCACTTGGAACCAAGATCAGGTTGAGTCTCACAAAACCATGCAAGTGAAACAGAACAAGAGTCTCCTGCCTGTATTATTAACTTCCAGACATGAGAGTGGTTTTCCGCTCATCTAACTCTTCGCATGACAACGAAAGAGACTATTTCCCAAAATATCAAACTATTCCTGTAGATATTTTCATCTGTTTTCTTTCCATGTACACATCTAACCCAGGTTTCCAAAAATGCTCACACAAGAATGCACGTCCATGACTCGGACTGTGACAGCAGTGTGGAGGAATGAAAAAGCAAGATTAGTAGGTAACGGATTCATTATTAGATCCACAGTTCAATTAAAACTGAAACCGAAATCAACAAGACTAAATAAATAAGCAAGTCTGCTATTTGTAAGATTTAAACACATGGGCGCACACTCTCACTGTAGAAACTTTCCTCTCATTGCGTCGTGGAAACTGTCTTACTAAAAATCTTCAGGCTGCAGAGTCATATTTCCACAGTTCACTTAAAATATGCCAATCTCTGTTCAAAAATATGCCACTGGGTTGGGAAGTTTTAGGGTAACCAGGTTATTGCAGTGCATGCAAATGCATTTTCTGATTTCTTGCCCTAACCTGATTTCTCCCAGTAGCATGATTTGATGTGTGCATGTAAATGTAGTCATTAACTCCGGAGTAAGCTTGCATATCTAAGATGTCTCTTGTTGTTTTGGTAATTCAATCAACTGCAGGATAATTTAAAATTAGCCACAAAAGGATTATAAGTAGTGAAAGTATCACTTTATTTTTTGCATTGTTGATCAAAAAAGAACATAGCATGACTAGGGAAGACATATCTTCTTAATGATTTTCTCACATATGCAATAACACACACACACACACACACACACACACACACACACACAAACACACAAACAAACGAAAGCAGAACATTAACATGTAGACGCGTGAATATTATGACCATCTGCTACACCGTTTCATGGGGATATAAAAAGCGGCAGCAATCCTCATGCATATAAACATGTCCTCATCAGGTATTCCTTCGATGCAGGATTATGTGTTAACTCTCCAAACCCTGAGGTAAATTCCACCTTTGCCGTCTCTGTTAGTGGGTTCGTCCTTATGATGTTAATTTAGCTACTGTGCTGACATTAACTGCAGTGCTGCTGTGATTTGTCACAGGGTGGAGGGGGCCACAACTAAACTTCAAATGCTCTGATGCAACCCTCTCATGTCAAATCAGTCCACCCTCCAAGTTCTCCTTCTCTTGACCCACTTTTCCCAACACTTACTTGATGTCTTTTGAATAATGACATTGAAGTGATGGATGCAGCCATCAGTCACACGCTAACATTCAAATAGGCCACTGCCCACATAAACCCTGCATTCATCAATCCCCTCGTCTTGCCGCTTTATGCCAAACACAGATTGGAAATCGGAGGCTAAGACTGAAATGTGTGTGTATTGTGATCATAATTGTCACTATGTGTTGCTTATTGGTCAAGTTCAAATGAGATGGAGGCCGACCACTTTCTGCGAGGCGTGAGTCATCTAACCAGAGGTGCACCGCTGACATGATCAGCGCTGAAGGAGCAGTGATGGATGGGTGTGGACAAAAAAAACAAGGTCTCGTGCAATGTATTCTCAATGATGCTCCACAATGTGTTACAGCATGTGGTCGTGTTGACACGATGACAGGTAGAGCCACTCACAGATGACAAATGATACTATGAAGTTGAAGGGCAAAACTGTCATTACTCATTGTGCTAATTTAACAGCTTGACACAGATATCCATCAGCACCTTTATGCTGTGAATCTGTGACATGGATTACAGTTTCACATTTTGATCAGTTTCATTTAGTAACGATGGTTAAACAAAGAAAATGTAAGCATGCAAGGATCAGTCAAAGATAGAATAGTTCACATTGAAAGTGCATGTAAATGTACAATTGTTTTGATTAAGACAAAATGCTGCAATGTAATAGTAATGTGTTGCATCATTTTCCACTTCCATGAGACCCTATGGGCAGGGGCGTGTCCAGACTCTTCTGACAAGGGGGGCACAAGTGGTGGACTGATTTATGCAGGGGGCTATGATTTATGTGTTGGTGTTAATACACACATTTGAGCTTTTTATTTGTCCTACCTACTTTAATTAATGACATTCCTTGATATATAATATCAGGCTTTAACTTTTTTCTTTAAGTCTTATTTTTGTACTTGCAGTTGAAGGTTATAGTGTGGCTAAGTCATGCATCTTCCAGTGGACCAAATGGGACTTTATAGTGCCCTAATTCTCAAATATATTTATCAGTTTAAAGGATAATTTCACAAATTAATAAAGACGAGAAGATAGTTAAGTACCACTTAGTTTTTGTGAAACCGCTGAGTGAACTACGTCTCTCTTGCACAATATACCTCACAAACCCTGACATGGCTGTAACTTCAGCAGTTTCTTTTGTTCCTTCAGAACGAGTTAAATATATTTTTAAAAAAGGTAAAAATCATTACAAGTATGGCCATTTTAAGAGCTGCAGCCATGCAAAAAGGGAATAAGCTGGTTCTGAGAGATTGTTATCGTAACATCACTTATGCGACGATCAGGACTCGAGACTACAGTCTTTCTAAATATGTATCTTCAAAGTCTTATAATTTAAAGAGGCAATATTATGCTCATTTTTGGGGTTTATATTTTATTTTTGTTTAAAACTAAAGCAGGTTTACATGCTTTGATGCTCAAAAAAGTCTGTTTTCTCATGCAACTGACTGCAGCAATCCATTTTTTTCCCAGTATTTTTGCTCTCTGTCTGAGATGCTCTGTTTAAGCTCCTGCCCTGCCTCTAAAGTCTTACTCTGCTCTGATTGGCCAGTTCAAAAACACACCTTCCAGGTGAACCTATAAGCCCAGCACACTGTGACACACTAGTGGTGTTACATTTAAAAAAAACTGATGAGAACGGAGCATTCAGAGCCATTAGAAACAGCCCACAGGGATTACTGCTACTTACCCTTACCTCATTATTTCATACTTTGGTATCATTTAAAATGGCAATACAACTTTGTAAAATTATTTATAGGTTGAAAGAGACAAAAAAAAGCATCATATGTTCCCTCTAAATATTATAGTAGTGTATGGGTTTAAATTATTGCTCCTTTTCAACCAAGGTCTTCAGCAGTCTAAAGGTTACAGTATTAAGATTTGGTTTAGTGATTGTTCCCAGATAATTTAAAGGAAAGGAATTTCAAGCAATTTCTGTTATTAATTAATTTATCTTTACAATAAGATGTACGGCATATGAGCTTTAAATATCCAAAATCAAGTGATACCTTCAAACTGAAGATTAAGTTTGACCAACAATCCAGAAACTCAAGGTATTGCTTTTGTAAAAACATGAGCAGTGAAAACCGTCACAATGAAGAGCCCAAACCGCATAAAGTTTTAAATGTATGGCTTCCCTGGAAGCAATTGTTGTGCTTTTGAGAAGTGCTGTAATGTAATAATAATGTGTTGCATCATTTGCCATGGCTATATACATCATGCTTTTGTGAAAAGCATCATTTCCCCGTATTTTAGAATATTAAACTGCCAGCTTCAGAGATGTTATGTGATGCAGAGATGGGCAAACACTCTCAACTGTAAGATCAGGACTAACAAGCATGTTTGAATTTCACCTGCTGAACCTGAATGCATTATTGCATAATTGTACAAACATGATATTACGGATAGCAGCGGGAAGAATCTCTTCGTCTTCCTGACTGAGCCATGTGTGTTAAAAAAAAGTTATATCAGCTATTTTGAACTGTTTGGTTTATGACTTATACAGTTGTTCTGTCTGTACAAGCAGACAAGTTATGGGCCTGCTAAAAAGTGTTGTCATTAAAAGTGTCAAAGCATGGATGAAAGCTGAACCCTGATAACTTTGGATGCCAATCAGTCCTGAGGCCTTGTGCCCAGCTGTCCAACAACCCTGTTCACATGCTCAGTATGTAAATGGGTGATGCCATCATGTGACTAAAACCCCAGAAAGCCCAGACTCACAAGTCAGTCTCTACATGTTTCACTTAACTAGAGACTAATGACATGCCCCCAGCTTTTGTTGCTGAAATGGGTGGAGACAACTACAGAGTTTAAAAAAATCTGTTGCATATTGCAAAACCAATCCTAAGTCTAAAGGGCGGCCCTTCATAATGGGGGCTAACTGAAGGGGTGATGTTAGTCAGAGAGTGAGGAAGGAAGTCAGCAATCGTGACTAAATGTAACGTGAATAAAACTTAAACACATTACATCATCTGTGAACATTATTGTTGAGGCAGTCAGACAGATTTGCATCTACAGTGGTGGTGGTTTAACAATGAAATAAACATATCCTGTGATCCCACACTACTTCATGACATCATCAAACTACTAAAGAGACCTCAAGTGGCAGAAAATACATATTGTGAGTTATTACTCATAAGTATGAATTTTTCTAATCATTTGATTATCAGGTAATTACTTAAATTCCGAGCAAATATTGGTTATTACACAACATACAATCAGACACATTTTCTTTTTTGGTGTTCATTAATTTGTTATTCAGTAAATATGTTTGAAATCAATCTAACTTTTCCAAAACCAATCCCAATTTTTTCCTGTCATGCAGGCATATCTGTCACACACGAGACTATTGCAAAGCTGATAGTTTTTCCAAACAACTTGTTTTGTTTTTTTAAATGAAGAGGAAATGTTTAATTTTAGCAGTTGCTGTCTACTGTCTCTGTTTCCTCTTTTTGTGAAAGTTTCACTCTATTTACTCTCTGCCTGACAACAGAAAACAACCAGTGCAAACAGGATATGTAATTATGAATAGAACACATGATTCTGTATTGCAGCTCAGTTTGTAATTTTGACAGAGAGATGAACCTTCAAATTATGAGAAATGTTATATTTATATTTACCTCATTTATATTCTAATAGAAAACTTAAAAGATTTATTCTACAAATCAACTAAAACAAGAGAAAACAATGGACCGTCACAGATTTTTTACAGATTCTTGGAACAGATGACACGGTCACAGTTGGGTAAAGACAGAACAGTGTCATCCAGGCAAACATTTTTAATGAGAGACAAACAATGACGTGGTTGAGAGGTGACTGACTACCGCTTTTCTGTTAATGTGAAGCATAAAGGTTCTGGTAACGTCTGCATTTGTGCATGCATGCTTGTGTGTGAAGGTGATGGAGGGGCTGGAGTCCTAATTTATAAGATATATTAAAAAAAAAAAAAAAAACTTCAGTGGCAATTCCAATTTTAGGATGCCTTTGCCTGCAGTTGACCAAAAAAGTCATCCAAAAGAGAAAAAAATGAAATAAATATCAGCGGGTTATTTTGTCATTTGCACCTACTGGTTTTCTCTGTTCCAGGGAAAATGTGGCATCTACAGGAGACACAGTTGCTGACGACTTGACAAGTGTGACATTTACAAATAAATCTCTTGGGGTTGTGTGGAAGCACAGACACATTCTCTTTTCTGACAAACTTTGATGAAAGCCAAGAAGACACAATTGATCTTCTCCCTCTGCGTGTCTGTTTGTGTTGGCATCTGTTTTCTGCGTCAGTTTCCGTCTTGTCACTTTGTGTCTCGTGTAATGCTCACCTTCAGGCAGGCTGACTGATCTGTGTCCATGTAAACCTCTTACGTCCAGTCTGCCGAGGCAGCTGAGAACAAGGTTTTGATTGTTTGTGCTCTTTCCAGACCATGTTTCACCAGATGGCTCCCTCCCCACTATAGCAGGAGCGCTCTCATCAGTGTTCCAGCAATTCTTCTCTATCTGTTGTAATCACATGGATTAAATGCAGTGCCATTCTCCATAAGCTTTTTGTACATTTTGCAGACCTTTAATTTTACTCATTTCTGTTATATATCAAAATAATATTTTTGTATGTTGTGGTTGCTCTAGTACTGTAATATGAATGTGCACACACATTCCATTGTTGACTACTACTAAAAGCAGGTATTTCATACAAAAGGAAATTCATGATTTTCTTGCAAAATGAATGTAATAAACCTACTGGGTTATGGGCGGTGTTATCAATAATAGAAAAATAAAACAAAATTCACACAGAGTATCACTGAAGAGCCAATCTCATGAACAAAAATGAAACACTTTCAAAGCTGAAGGTGCAATGGAGTCCTTGCGGATATGCTCCCTGAGGTTACACAGGACGTCCTTTAAAAAAACCTACTTACTTGGCAGTGTGGCTGCTGTGCCCTCCAGCACACTTTCACCCTGTAATTTCTTCAAAAAGCTTTTCCTTTCAGACGTGCATTCATGCGGATCCTCCTCTGAGTAATAATGACAGAGGTGGAGAGAGACTTGAAATAGCAGGAAAATTATCAGCAATGCATCAAAATCACCAATTCAAGAGCTGAAAAAATGTGAAATTATATATCAGGGGATGCAATGAAGCAATTTCATCCCAGACCCCCTGTAAGCATAATTTACACGGAGCAGTTGAGGCCTCACTGAGGAGCTGATATGCAATAATGTACCATATATGAAGTGAACCAGCCCCAAGCATCTGTGTCCAGTCTAACCTACAGCAGCACAAGTGCCATTCAGTAATCAGAAGGAGCAAACATGGAAATGGGTTCATTACTTAGTTCTTTATTCAGACAGACCTCCTCTTCATCAATCTGTCACCGCAGACAGCAACTGCACTGCCATCTTCCTCACAGTGGGGACTGAGTGTGACCATGCCCCCGAGTCCCCTCACATGGGACCATGTCTCTATGCCTACCGCCATCTGGAGACTGACTAATTCAAACTGATGTCAGTGATTACAGTTAAATCTCTGGTCTGACAGCCATGCCTTAATTTTTGATTGTACTGCATGGGTTGGTCATTATGTTTGTGCGGATGGTCAGAGTTCATGTAAAGGAGCAACCTTGACCCAATCTGCAGTCAAGCTCAGTTTAAACTTATGACTGCTTCTGGCTAATGTGTTGTGAAAAAAAAGGAATGGAATGAAAAATGGAGTGTGGTATGGGGAAGTCCAAGCAATAGTAAAAGAGAGACTGTTGTGCCCATGTCTTTGCAAATAGCTGTCTCCATGACAATATTTCGTCATAGTCAACTGTGTTCAGAGCCGACTCAGTACAGGACTGTGTTTTACATTATGCTTGGTGCCCAAATGAAGTCAAAACTAATGGACAGCTGACGCCGACCATATTATCATCGCAATCTTGCTGCTGTTTAAATTTCCCAGAGTGTAATACAATCCAGCACAAAATAGTTTTCCTTAGTATATATGCATACTTTTTATGTTTCTGTACAGTATATATTCCTCTATTTCATGTTTTTGTCCTATTTTATTCTGTGGTTAGGGTTGGTATAAGGACATAAGTTCTACATGTGTGGCATGAAGGATTGCAAGTTTCAGTTTGTTGAGCAAATCTGTGTTGCACAAGGAATAATAAATCACCTTGACACCTTAATTCATCTCTTAAGTCATAAAGAATCATTACTCCTCAAATAAATAACTACATTAAATTTCAAGAAAGCGAAAAAATACTTAGCAATAACATACTGTAATTCTTCCTGCTTCATTTATACAGAAAATGTGCGTCCTTTCTCCCAGGATTATACAAATCATTTGTTCTGCATCAGTAAAAATGTACATTTCACTGATAATAAAAAAAGAATTTCATATCTTAAAAAAATTGTATTCAAATTCCATCTAAAATATTTGGCAAACTGCACTGTCAGCAGGCTTGAGTCAAGCTGAGACGTACCAGTTCAGACCACTGTCACTTTCCCTGCAACCGTTTCGTCTCATCATGAATCTTTGGTGCAAACTGGACATAAAAAAGAGAGTGACAACACAGAATAGTGACAAAATAAAACAAAAACCAGAACAATAACAAAGAGGGGAGGGTGCAACAAGGCTACTTCCTTAGTAATCTCATGCTACAGCTTGCTTGATTTCCAGACCTTTTCTACTTCAGCTTTAAATATATTTCTTAACACCTCGTGAAGGCAAGGTTGCTACTCTCTTATTACCAAACCTCAAGTGGCCCAGCAAAACCTTAATAGAATTCAAGTACTAACTAAATAATTCCTGCAATCTGTGGTCTGCAGTCTTAAGTATTAGTAGAATACTACTCTTGTATTTGATTGTTTATTTTCTCTTTTTTTGCCCTGGAAATTCATCATATTTCAAAAATATCTCAAGGCACAAAAGGATCCTCTGTATCTCAGAGTGTCCTGTTTTTTTGTTGTTACATATCAACATGTGGTGAGCCCAAAGTCTGAATAACAGCAGCTACAGTGTTGAAAAAGGAGAAACAGTTGTTTACAGTCTTGCAGATTTATTGATTAGAAAGACACAAATAAAGTGGACAATAGATTTCAATCACTCCAGATGTGTTAGCTCCATTTAAAAACAGCATGCCGATGCAGTAAACGTGGTCAACGCAGCACCAGTCTGCAGGAGCTAACAAGGCTAAGAATAACAGCTCAGGTGTTCAGCCTTTGAGAGAACAATCAGAGATAATAAGGATTAAGAGTGGGTGTGAATGACAGAGTTGAAACCAACGCGTTCTGCATATATCATTAGTCTATTCAGAGGCACCACTTTGGAAATGAAAATATTTAAAAGTGGCATCTACTTATCTGAGCCTCTGAGAACTATTGACAGATCAAAAGTCTATAAATAGAGAAAGGTTAAGGTTCAGGTGCAATCGGCTCAGTCACCCTCTCTCTCTTTCTCAAACTTCAGACCTGCATTCAGCCCAGAGGCTCAGATGTTTGAGTCTGAATCAGGGCAAATTATGATAAGCCTGGGGCTAATTTTGTACATGCTGATTTCCCATTTTCTTTGTGGTTTTATACTGTGGTTTTTATAGACTCGGAGAAATTATGTGTTGAAGATAGGGGGATTTGAATTTCTCTCAATAGTTGTTCATTTTTATTATCAGCCAGGACTTAATTTTAGGTGGCCATCTGCACAGCACTAATTGGTCCTTTCATTTTATCTTGTTGAATGAAGACACCCATTGAGTCATTTTGGGTCAAAATGAGTTTTACTGCATTCTTATGCCTGTAAATATGTTGTTTAGGACCTGCAAGCATAAACAGAAAAAGCTGCTTATCCTATAGAGAGCAACACTGTTACGACAGCATCTATCTACGGAGAAGCGGTAACTTTGATTTCCCAAGGCATGATTTCCCTGTTCAAGAGCTGCACCATGACATTTGATTATAGCCTCTATCCTGCACAATTTAGGAAAAATCTAATTGGATTGGGTTTAAATTGTATTGTTTGCACACAGTCCACCTGCTACACAAACCAACTACACTATGATTTGGCACAGACATATGATCCCTTTCCCGGTTGATTGAGTGAACATCTGAGTCCTCGTGTTTGAGCAGCTCTCGCATAAGGAATCTTTTAACGTGATAAACCTGAGTGCTCTGGAAAAAGACCAATTGCATCTCTACTCTAAACTTTTTCCAGTAAAGGAAAAAAAAATTATTAAGGTAATTTCTCCTTACAATATTTCTGTTTCTTCATCGTGTTCAGATTTACCCGCTTTGTCCTGATATACAAGCACTCAATTTAAGAAAACAAATCAAAAAAGACAAATCACAAGCAAATAAAAGGAAAAATCTTCACCCCTTTTACAATATATATGTATCATTAAAAACACATGAAAATACATAAACTTATCTTGACAAAGTAAATCCAACTCAGTGTCCACTTACCAGATTTTTCCAGACCTTTCAGCCATACAACACGGTGCTCCTCAGTGCATGGTCCATTATCTTGCCAAGTCATGTTGAAATGTATTTATTGACAAGCAGGTTGTTATAATTCCATCCATAGATCCATCGTCATGATAACTAAGAAAACCATCCACTAATGTCAACCATGTGATTCTGGTTAAAAAGGAACAGTTTCATTAAAATACAAGAGACGAGTTACAGTGAAACCAATGGACATGCTTGGAAATCCGCCACTCAGTGATACTACTGGAAAGGGAGCTGTAATTGTTTATTTTACTTTTAATAATGCATTTTCATGATTCTAATCTTTTTTTTTTCTTTTGTTTATTAAGGTATTGAGATCAAATTCTCTTTTGCATGAGGGATCTGAGAACAGCAGGACACATGGAACGGAGACATGCAAACAAGAAAAAATAGTCAATCATATCAGAAACAGCATCAGAAACAAAAATGTTTATTGTAGCTTAGATAGGTAGCTTCCATCGGGAGCTGTGATCCTCTGTCCAGTTAGCTAGCCCACTCTTGTCATTGTCATTCAGTTTTAAGAGGGTAGATATTTATAAGTTGTTGTGGTGGGTGTAACAAAACTCTGTTTTCAGTCTCTTTTGTCTTGCAGTTTGGCATCTTTAATTTTCATGCTTTCTCTCCAAATAAACCCGGAACTCCTCTTTTCTTCCTCTACCTCTATGAGAATCTGGCAACTTAAATTAGTTAGTCAACACAACAACATCCTCTTGTGTCAGTAGGTCCTTGTTTTTCAGTGTCTCTGGTCGGTATGGTGATAACAGCAGCGTGGAAATGCTCCAGGCTTGAAGGGGTTTTTTGACCTCTAATTTCTATTTGGCTGTTCAGGTTAGTGAACCAGCACATGAAAAAAGACAGGGAAACAGAGAGGGAGAGCCCCCTGAGCCTGTCCTATAGTTTCCATGATTACACACATTTAGTGTGGCTCTTCCTTATTTTTCTCCTTTGCCACTTTACTAATACCATTTGTAACTTTTTATTAGAAATATTATCCGTTAGAAGTGCTATATTAACTAGAGTGGGTTCAAAAATCACTGCTTAATCATAACAATGTTTTGTATATCTGTGAGCAGGGATTGCCTTTGGGCAGCACGTACGAGCCGGTTGGTCATCAGCTGTTGCCTTGCAGTGTGAACAGAGCCACTACTTGGTCTGACAGTAGCGGGCAAAACATGAAGAAGCAGACAATCTGTTAAGCAGCTTGTTCTTTGTTGTCAGTTTGGTGTGTAGAATCTTTAAGTTTGACATACCTTTAAAACACAGCTATAATAACTCCATCTTTTTCATTAGTGTTGTATGTCAGTTATGTTTTGTGTACAACTCAGTGTGTCTGCATTTGCAGTTTACTTCCTCTACATGGGGATGGCAGATCAACCTGCAAACACAAATTGGTATTATTAGCAACTGCCTAATCACACATCTAAATGATTCAGAGCAACATTAGCTTTTATTTGGAGAAATGTTTTACACCACCTGCCAATTGGTTAATCCAATACTCATTTTATTTTTTGCTTTGCTTGTGGTCTCCACCAACCCCTGAGGGAAAGAGCTATTTAGTAAATGCTAACTAATGTTAAACAGCTAGCCACTAACAGCTAAATCTGTGGCTGTTCGGTCTTGGCGCAGTGGGCGATGAGATGCTGATGCTAATGAGATCAGTGAGAGTGAAACAAAACATTCTCCTGTTTTCATCACTGCAAGTGAGTGAGTCAACGTGCACTTCATTGTTGTCATGTCAATACATTGTTGATTTAATTATAGCAGCCTTAAGTAGCTTGATTGCAATTCAATGCATGTGTTGTCAAAGTGGTGGAGACTTTTTGTACCACTTGTTTTATTTTCACTTGCTTGTGCTTCTTCAAGCTAAAGTGCGTTGAACTCTCTTAGCCTCTGCACATAATTTTTTAGGGCTGACAAATAAATGTAATAAATGTATCTAATTAATATCCCAACCACTGTCATCAAACTGTCAGCCTGGATGCCACATTACCCCCCTCACCCACTCACTATGCTTTCTATGATCTCAAACCAGCCTGTTAAAACAGATAAAACTTTTGGTCCTGTGAACCCGCTAGGACCCGCCGCCACTAACTCCTGCAGTGAGGAGGGGGAAAAATGACATGTCATCAGATAATGGCTGCATTGCGTACGAACTAGCCCTTTTAATGGATTTATAATTAATGCTTGTGTGTTGGCCGATGCCACTAATGGCTGCAGAGAGGCAGGATAATGTTCTGGAACTACAAAGTCATTTTAGATCAGTGTGGATCAAGCCGAGGCCACAGAATCAGAGATAAGAGGTACATTTTTATTCCATGAGAGGTGCTGGGCAGGCAGCTGCAGCCCAGAGAGCTTTCTGTCCCTCTTCTGTTTCCCCTTCATCTCTTATCCCTCTCAGCCGGGTCATTAGAGGCCAATGACTCTCCTGGCTACTCAATACTTACCTCTTTAAGGACTAAGGGTTGTTACTGTTCACGTTTTTGGGTCAGTGATTCATACCTTGACAACACAGTCACATAATTTGTCTGCACGGCCCGGTGAAAATTTTCGTCCAAGAAACCTCTGTACCTGGATTTGTTACAAGCAGAGTTGGACAAGGGAGTTGAGGGTGTATTTTTGGGCTATCCCCCCTCAAAAGGGTCTTTTTTAATGAGCAGAGATTAAAGGCGCAGTCCATGAAAGAGAGGTTTTTTGCGGCCATCTGGCGTCCTGAGTATACTGTGCAAAGACTCACTCCAGAGGCCGCTGATTCTTTGATATTGTTAAGACTTATTTCATCCAACATCATTAACATAATTAACATCAAGGTTAACTAGAGCAGTGGTTCTCATAGTGGGTGTTGCAGGACCCGGTGATGCCTTTAGGAGCATAGGTGACACAAGATTGATTGTATCAGTCTTCTTTAATGCACTTTTTCAAATAAAATTTCACCACATCAGATAATCAGCAACATTTCTATCATCAAAGTTGCAAAAAAATCCTCTATATAACAGAGGACACTTCACACTGTGCAAGTGGTGTGAACTGGTATGCGGTTCTGGGGGGGGGGGGGGGGGGG